>BGPT01001917.1:71177-95676 GCA_003297045.1 Symbiodinium sp. clade C Y103
CGGGAGGTCCTTCCATTTCGCGCGTTCCTTCTAGCGGGTGGGCGCAAGAGGCTGCAAGGGGCTGCGGATGGCTGCGAGCGCCTGCAAGTAGCTTTAACAAGGCACATTCAAGTTTAAAAGGCTGTAGCAATCCGAACTGGTAGTTGCAACACTTGCGGCCACTTGCGACTACTTGCGGCCACTTGCGGCCACTTGCGGCCACTTGCCCTGCGGCCCCTTGCGGCCACTTGCGGCCACTTGGTTGGAACTGGCTGGAGCGGCCACTTGCGGCCACTTGCGGCCACTTGCTTGGAACTGGCTGGAGCGGCCACTTGCGGCCACTTGCCCTGCAAACCACTTGCGGTCACTTGCGGCCACTTGCAGCCACTTGCGGCCACTTGGTTGGAACTGGCTGGAGCGGCCACTTGCGGCCCCTTGCGGCCACTTGCGGCCACTTGCGGCCACTTGCGCTGCAGACCACTTGCAGCCACTTGCGGCCACTTGCTTGGAACTGGCTGGAGCGGCCACTTGCGGCCACTTGCCCTGCAGACCACTTGCGGTCACTTGCGGCCACTTGCGGCCACTTGCGGCCACTTGCGGCCACTCGAGTGGCTGCAAGTGGCTGCAAGTGGCTGCAAGTGGCTGCTTTTTTGAATTTCAAATACCGCGCGTTTTGCNGGCCACTTGCGGCCACTTGCGGCCACTCGAGTGGCTGCAAGTGGCTGCAAGTGGCTGCAAGTGGCTGCTTTTTTGAATTTCAAATACCGCGCGTTTTGCAACCTCAATGTAATGACGGTACAAACCCCCAACTCCTCCCAGCATTCTTTCAGGACTAGCGCAAGCAGTGAAGCCTGACGTGCCATAGCTGCCGGAAGCAACTCACCAGTCCAAGCTATGGCAGGACTTCTGTCGCCACAAACATCCACTGCCCTATGGCTGATCAGAATTGATCACGATCACTGGACGACAGAAGCTGACTGAAGCCCGTGCTACAAGATTGGCGCGAAAACCTGCCCTAGGTCAAGCATGCACGGCTGGAGCAATTCGATGCTAAAGAAAGCATCAAGATGCATCAAGTACACAACATTCAACAAAACAAATCAAAACAATAAGCAAACCGTTTGGGGTGGCCTGGCTGCGCCTGGCTTCATGATCTTCAAAAGTAGGCCATACAAAGAGCTTGTCTCAACCTTTGGCAAGATTTCTCTGAACGCCGTCGGCTGCCGGGTGATTCGTCGGTGGGCGCAAGATCATGTCGCGCGCGCCCCAAGGAATTTGGATTCAGTGTGGCAAACGCGTGCACGTCATGTGCACATGCTCAAGACTTTGGACACTTTTCTCTGATGTCAGCCACAGCTGGCATAGTGGCAGCATCAACTCTGGCGTGCTGAAGGCATTTGAAAGATGCTGATCTTGGCATGCAAACGTTTGCCTGAAGCCCGGAAATACAAGCTCCGCCCCACACAGGACAAGGGTCTAGTTCTTCCAGTTTGCATAAGCATTCCCAAATCAAGGGTAAAGGTGGATTACAAAGGGTTTTACAGGAGTCATGATTGGGTCAGAAAGCGTTGGGATATGTTGGGATGATTTGGATGGCATTCTACCTAGCTCTTGGAACCAGACCCTGGAACGTCTTTGGTGGGTGTGGCAGCTGCCTCGCACGCGAGAGCATTCTCTCACATGAGGCGTGCATGGGTGCATTTGGCCCTGAGAAACTTCGAGTGGAAGAGGGAACGACGTGCAGGAGATCATGGGTTCCAGGGCGTTCGCTTGGAGAATGTCTTTTCAATCCAGGACACAATGCAATGCCTGATGTGTCGCTTGGAGAGAAACAGAAAGGAGTAGTGGATAACAAAAATACCTTATGAATAGGGTCCATGCCTTCAACAACCAGCAATGCTTCTTGATGCCTCTCTCATCCTCTTTCCGTGTCACGTTGAATCCGTAAAGCCCCGTTCCCTCTTGGCTCTCACGTGCAAGCTGATATTCCAACTGGTGCGACTCGGTGCGACCAGAAGGATTTTGATGGGGACCCCTTTGGGCCCCAGAAGCAGCTCAAGGAAGCTGTCCAGAGATGAAGGCCTGGCGATTCTCATGACTTTTGATTGATTAATGATGAATGATTAGTTGAACGCTGACCGGCCTGGGGTTTCAAGACAGCTTCCCAGCTGGCAGATCTCTTCCTTCAGTGCGCCACAACATTTCCGCCTATAAGTTGACAGCCTTGCTGACTGCCTGTGGCCAAGTAAAACGTTAAAAACGACATGAAACATGCTTCACACATGTTAAAACATCGCAAAAATTAAAATAAAAGGTTGTGAAAAATCTCAGGTATATAGTTCTCTCATTTTCTCATCACGTTCAAGCAATTTTGGCAATCAGCTTCGCCACCGGGGTTTCCCTGGGGCGCTCTTGTTGAAGGCCGGCGTTGGCGACGGTGCCCGGCGCATGTGCGACGTCAGGGACCGGCTCTTGGGTCGATCGAGTCGATCGGGTCCGGGGCGATCCACCCGCGGATAGCCGCGGTCGTCGCGCGGCCCGGGCGACGGTGGCCGTGAGTTGGGCCGCGATGGCGAGGCCGTGCGGCTGCTGGCCCTCCCAGGCGACGCCGTGGCGGGGCGGTTGCGGCGCGGCACGTCGCTCTCACCGAACAAGTTGGCCTGGGGAAATTGTGGCAGTCTGTGACTCTGTGACTCTGTGATTTCATATGTTTCATCTGATTTAACATGATTTAACATGATTTAACATGATTTAGCTGCGCATCACAGACCATCGTTGTCACACCACAGTCACATCACATGAGAAAGCATGTCCAAAGATTTCCAGCCCTCAAATGGATTCAGATGGGAAGACTTTGTCAAAGTTAAGGCTTGACAATTTGCACATTTATTGCGCGTGCCAACTGGTCCCAAGTGCCAGCCGACGCCAACCTGCCTTGGCACGAACAGGTCCTCCCCTGCGACAGGCAAGTTATGGTGTATCCCTGCGGTAGGTAACCGTTGACTAAGCAAAAAAAAACGACTCCGGAAAATTGCAATCATATTCTGAATCCATCTACACTTGTCAGGTGGACTGGACTCATCTAGCTCGCAGATCCAGCCCATCAGGCCTGAAGGCTGTCATTCCTCGCATGCCCTTGGCAGCGCGATATGACGATGGCAGCAAGTGGGAGGGCTTTGCTCAGCCAAAATTCACTAGTTGCCAAATCCACAGACTTGGGTCATTGATGGTCGTTCCATATCAGGCGTTCAGTCGTTGTGGCTCAGATCCACAACAGTTTAAACCCCGACAGGCCCTAACAGCTTTAAGCTAACTGGTTGCTGAAAACACTGAGCTTGACCTCTGAGGGGGATGCGTTGGCTGCACTTACACCAGACCTGAGTGGTGAGACGACTCCAAAGTGAACGACCGGTGGCATCCCCAGGTTCCATGGCAGCCACATGCAGCCACATGCAGCCACTGGGTTTCCCACGGAGCTGGCTTGGAGCTTCCAACCTCGAGGATGGAGTGATGAGCTTGAAACATGTTGGAACATTGTGGAACTGGATGTCAAATGTGCAAATTACTTCAGCAGCCAACTCAATGTTACTTTTTATATCTTTCATATATCGTAATATTCATAGATTGAATAATGTAAAATGTATAATGTAAAATGTAAAATGTATATATGTATCTATCTATCTATCTATCCATCCATCTATCTATCTGTCTATCTATCTGTCTGTCTATCTATCTGTCTGTCTATCTATTTAATCTAATCTAATCTAATCTAATCTAATCTAATCTAATCTAATCTAATCTATCTACTATCTATCTCTCTTCTATCTTCTATCTTCTATCTATCTATCTATCTATCTATCTATCTATCCATCCATCCATCCATCCATCCATCCATCTATCTATCTACCTCTCCTATATGCATACATACATGTGTATATATATATATATATGCGTATGTATATACATGTATATGTATATATATATATATATATTCATACTCGTAGCTCGTACCGACTCCTACCATACGGCATCTTAGCTCCACACGAACAGGCCGAAGCCGTTGGGCATCGGTGGCGCTGATTTGCCTCGGCGTTGCTGACATTCCCAACCCGTCGGTCTTTGAATTGGGTTGATTGGAAGCTTTGATGGCTTTAGCGTCGAATTTCTGTAATGTGTTTGTTTGCCCCGCTTGACGTCTTGCTCACTTTTCTTCTCGCCCGACGCAGGCCATGCGAGCAACAGCCCCTAACTTTGCGGGGTTCCTTCTGGCCGTCGCTTTCACGGCTCAAAAGAACTGGGCAGCCAACGGGTAGAAGTGACATGAAATGATCCTTGAAATGATCCTTGAAGTATCTTGAATTTCTTGGTCCAGTCCAGGCAGCATTTCTAGCCATGGCTGTTTTTTTTGGCCCGCGCTCTTCACGGACCGAGGCGAAGAATGATTTCAAGGTTGGAATTCAGGACCTTCTATGGCCACTGGGTCTAGAAAGGCCCCAAGCCAAGCACAGAAGGCAAGGCTTGTAGCTTCGAAGATTTGATGCCCTCCCCCTGTCGCGCGGTTGGATGGCTGAGGAATGTTGAGGACTGAGGATGCTCTGAGTAGGTTTCCAACAAGATCCCAGTTGTCAGGTCAAGCAGCATCTGCAAGTCTGTGGCGCCAAGACAACCCGGTCCCATTATCCTCCCAGACCATCCCCCGCCTGGCTCAACTTATCTTCATGGACTTCCAATTCGGTTACGCCATCAGGGCTGAATATCAACAGCGTCTCCTTAGTTCTGATTCACCCAAAACATGGCTGTCATGGAAGCACGCGAGATGGAAATCATCCAAGCTTACAAATCCGGCGGCCCTGCTTTCACGAACTTTCCAGACAGAGTGGATTGCCTGGGCCTGTCATGGTGCCTCGACCCACACCAATAAACTCCAATTAAAATCCACAAAGATGGGCCATTTCATTACGCAGAAAACTCAGTAAACCATATCAAAAAGTGGAAACCATGGAAAACCAACGAAAACCTACAATTCTTAGATCAACTCTTGAGGGTATCGCGTGGTATCGCCATGTGTTGGACCACCATAGCCGTGCCAGGCTTCCCATCGTGGCTCCCAGAATGCACAACTCACCTTCCTCGAGGCCACGGTGGAGGTGTGCAGTTCCAGGCTGCGGGACTTGGCGCACGGCTGGGGTCACCGGGGATCACCGGACGGTCACTGGGGAGGCTCCAGATTTTTTGGGGATGCATGGAATGTATGGAATATTATGGAATATTGTGGAATGTTGGAATATCATGGATGGATCCCAAATTTTATGGAATGTTGGATTTGGACATGTGACTGATGAAAACACCTCATTTGGAATAGGCCAAGGGCAACAAAGCTCGGTCAAGTCGGGCTGTCGGATTCAGGAACCCAGCCCTGAGAAGATTCGGACGGGTGACAAGAAGCCTTATACCTCAATGGCACTTTTGAAAGAGTGAAACATCATTCCAGCCAGGGCACGTCCCAGATCTTCACAATGCCATCCCTGTGGAGTGTTAGGAGGAATTTCCTCGGCAGACTGGAGTCACAAGTATTGACTTTAGGCTGGTAGCAGTCATTGGGCCTGCTTGGGGATCCCAATCGGGTTCCAGAGGCATGGATAATGCGATATGTTCCAAGCACCTGCCTCATGACGCTGAATCTTCCTGACCTGCCTAAGTTCATCAGAGCCCGCGCTGTCACCTCGTCTTTGCCGCAGGGACAGTCCATAGGATTGAATAGTGATGGGACCTTCAAGACGTCGGCCCTGAAAGAGTATCCACCAGCATTTTGCTGGGCCCTTGCGGAGGGATTTTTGCACCATCTTGCACAGATTCCTGCGGGAAGGCAATCGCTCCCTACAGAGGTTTTTTCACGCTTCCACTCCATGATCAATCACGACATGGGTGAATTTATTGGACGTGACCACTGGAGCTGATTGAACCTGGAACCGCAGGATGAATTCACTTTTTGACCTTGCCAGCTGCCGCGACAGATTCATGTCCCTACATGCAGTGTGACAAAAAATATATACACACATGTCAATTTGTATATATATATATATATAATTACACTGTATATACTGATGGGATCTACAGTAATGGGGATGTTGGTGGAACAAAATCTCCGGAGAAATGGAAACGTTCCCCAGCTTTGATGACAGAACATACCCAGCCGCTGAAAATTTCGGGAAGGGCAAGGTTCCCAGAGGGCATGTATCGCACGAGCATGACATTGAAATTCTGCTCTGGGTTCTGCAGCGCATTCTCCTTCAGAAGTTACAACCCTTGGTTGGGGCCATCGAGCCTTTCACTCTGAACATGTTTCAAAACGTCCAGTCCTATGGAACGCATGGAAGGATCAAATGTTCCAAGCCCTGGTGCTTCCGCGCCTGAACTCCGATTACACCATACTTGGCCTGCGACAAGATTTGCCAAAGATGGACGCCGCGTTGCCCAGACACCGCCAGCTGCTCCAACTCTACAGACCTCGTGAGTTGTGGCGTTCTGATATGATCAGTTACAAAAAGTAAAAGACAAATACAGCAACATTCTGTGTGGTTAGTTGGTACTGATCTCAAATGATATTAATATCAGTAGGTCATGTTGACAAATCCTAATTGAACATTTTTAGGTCTTAGGAGGGCCACTATCCCACAGACTAGTGATGTCAAACAGACAAATATCTGAGGTCTGCGCAAGTCTGCTGAGGCCACCGTGGAATTCCTTCCGCAGGCCTGCACTTGGCAAACCAAAGGTGACATTGTCTCTAGAAGGTATGTAAATGTATATATATATATCTATTTATGTGTGTATGTATATATATATATATGTGTGTGTGTATTCACCTGTTTATTTGTTTACTTGTTTATTTGTTTGTTTGTTTATATTTATTCGTTCATTTGTTTGTTTACTTATTTATATGTTTCTTGATTTATGTGTCTTTCTTTATATCTATCTGTTGATTTATTTACTTAATATATATAAATGCGTATATACATATATATATATATATATATGTGCGTGTGTACTGTATATATATATATATATATTATATATATATATATATACATATGTGTATATATATATTATATATATATATACATATGTGTATATATATATTATATATATACACATGATCCAGGCTAAGCAGCTATTGTATGCCAGTCAGGGTGATCAGAGTAGCTCACCCCAAAACCCCGCCCAAAAGCCAACGAAGTTGGAAAAGTCCGTTATACACGTGGGCTGGGCCTGCAGAAACCCAATCATACAGACTGTTGACCAGCTGACCATACGACACTTTTGGGCAGTTTTAGGGGGTCCGGGGGCCTCGTGGATCGAAAAGGTTTGCACCCCACAGCTATCAGCAACCACCACATGGCCAGTGGTCGAAATGCTGAAGATGCCCATGATGTGGTGCCAATACAATGCCTCGGGGACGGTATGCAGTCTGGACTTACAATCGTGGCATGGAAAAAAGTGGCCAAAGTCTGCATCCAAGTCACAACGATGGGTGTGGAGCAGTGAAAATGTTCAAGCAACAACGGCTCTTCAGCCTGACACGACCGGTGGTTCCAGAGATAGAACGACATTCTGACATATTATAGCGTTCAGGGGGCATTGTAGCATTAAACCTACGGGTACAGTATCTGTTCCATTTTTGGGCATGACCACCTAGAAGTGACAAGTTCTGACCAGTTGATAACTTGATTTCACTAATGGACCCAGTTCTGGCTGCAGCAATGGCCTGCAAGACCGGCTCCCCGTTGGCCAAACTCTTGATCCGTTGCCGCTCTTCCATCACCTGACACTAAGCTTGCCATCATCGCTGAGAAACTGGAGGTTGTTCAAGTGGATTCACCTATCAACCTGGATCAACCTGGTGAACCTATCGCTGGTGCTGCTTTTTATTGGAATGCATATTTTAGGGATCCCATCACTGAAAACGTCATGCCTCTTCCAGCGTCTTTTTGATCTTCTTGTCGCTGGTCTCCACGAAATCATCTGGAAAGAAGCTGCGAAACACCGCCACTCTGCCACTTTCGAATCCACCGAGCACCTGAGACTTCCCCAGCCATTCTGGAGTTATCACTCCCAGCAATAGACAAAAGATCCAAGAAATATCAACAAATCACACCAGCACATCATCCCATCTTCATCCCATCTGATCCCATCTGTCAAATTTCACCTGAGAACAGCGCGGTTTCAACTGCCATACTGCCCTCATCAGACAAGCGCTGTGTGGGCAAGCAGAGCGCCGTACAAACATCGCCAAGACCGCGGGAGGCATCAAATCCTCTGGGCAAAACACTTGGAGCAAAGCATGGCACTCTACTGGGCCTGGCATTTCCTGCTTGAGTGCGTGTGCATGCAGCTGACACAAATCCTATTATTAATGATTGTTGCGAAAGAAATATCATGGCAACTCTATATGATGTGATATGGCATGATATGTGATACATTGTATAGAGACCCACGGTATGCAATGGCATACATTCCGTCAACAAAAACACCACAACCTTGGATTACAGCATATCAATCCACTACATTCTATGAATCCATATCATGATATTACATTCTCTTCCATGACACCACTGTGGGACCTTGGAGAAATTGATGGTCGAATCACAACATGCATTTCCGGTGCCTTGAATCTGGTGCAGCTGCTTTCGCTTCGAGCCATGGGATCGGAAGAGGTAGTAGACCGCCAGTTGGCCATCACCAATACCTTCCGACGAAGGACGGGACGTTTGTGTCGAACGTGAGAAATCATGGCAGATATTAGAAGTAGAACTGTGGCAACTATGGGATATTGGATGGAGATTTGATGGATATAGGAAAAAAGAATGAAATAGGATTAGAAGAATGAATATTATATATATTATATGTGTACATATGTACATATAGTCATATAGTTGTGTAATGATGCGTGCCAGTCTCTTCTGGTCACATCATAGGAATGGAGTGTCAAAGCCCACCTGCTGCGACCCGTGGACGCTTGGGATCCACCACCAGACTCGCCACCTCCGACCGCAGCCGTCGCAGCTCAAGGGGCTGCGCCTGTGCCGAGGCACGCGCCAACTTCTTGGCCTGTGCCGACTTGGTCACGCCTCGGGAAAAATGTGGCAATTCTTTATGCCATTGGAAAGGCCGGAAAAAAATCTCATGTGTGTTAGAAGTGGATGGTAAAGAAAGATATGACAGAAGAATACACAAGGGGATCCGAGAGGATACAACTTGGGAATTTTCAAGGTTGCTGTCCAAGTTGCTGGTGAAATTGATGGGTTCTTCCACCTCTGGGTCCAAGTTGAGACTAACGCTGCCTGTGACGCTGTTCCGCTTGCCTGTCACGCTGTTCCTCTTCCGGCCCTTCGACATCCTTGGGTCACACAAACTACAAGACGCACTGCCAGTATCACTATCCGATCCAAGCCTACTGGTACGAACCTTCCTCTTTAAGACCAAGAATAGTCAAAATATCCCGACATGAAGATCCATTGGACAGGTTCTTGCCATACAAAAATCAATGCTACACCAGGTGTCTCCAGGAGCTTGTTGTCAGGCTCCAGCGTTTCAAGGCCTTCATCGTCATCCCCTGACCCAGCACCTTTCTTCCGGGCAAAGGCCGCTTCAGCTTCAGCGGCCAAACGCTGCACCAGGCGACGCTTGGACTCCATCTCCTGGAGTGGCTATGGAAAAACATAGAAAAATCTAGAAAAATGAGGTTGAAAATATGTGAAAAATCATGAAATCTTTGAACAGGACCTCAACCCAGACATATTTTCATCATACCTCGATGGTCACCAGCAGCGTCTAGTGATCGCCACTCCTCCATGGCACGTCGAGAGACCTGGTAGTCCAAGGGGTGGAGCACGGTTGTTCGTTGCCTGGGTAAAGCCATGCAACATCCACAGATATCCACCCTTCTGCGTCCACACCCTGGAAAACAAAATATCAAAATCGATCAAAATGCCACAAAGATCCACAAAGCAAGCAAGCCTTCGGTCCCATTCCCTACCACTTACGCCCCTCTTCCACTCAGCCAATGTGAAATAGCTTTGAAGTACAATGTTCTATCCGAAGCCGCATGGTATGTCCCAACTTTGAAACTGATAGTCTCCACAGCCACAAGTTGAGGAACATTCTTGATCATTGAACTCTTGAACCGCAAGCGTATTGGGGCGGAGAGCGAACACTATACCCAAGGATCCAGGGCCAGTAAAATTTGAATAGATATTGATCAAAGCTGCACAGTGGTGATGAAGCGTTCCCGTTCAAGGTCCAAATGGGTATCCTGGCAGCAAGGTCGCCATGTCGGTGGCACAGGGAAAGCATGGAGGCGCCTGTGGTCTGAGCCAAGGACCTAGCAACCCCGCAGGAACCGTATTGAAACGCCCTTTTTTTTATTGTTGGCAAAGGTGGCACCGGCATCAGCAGAGCTTTCTTCCTTACGCCTTCTATCGTATTTGTGCAATCCATGCCATTTAAATAAGTCGGTCTTGTAACACGTCGCAAGCAGATGAAACTAGCATTCAAAAACGAATTGAACCTCAGCCACATGTTCCCAGTATTCCCTTCTACTAGTATCTGACCGGGCCAACTGCGACCGGCTCTCGTCAGAGATGTCCTGAACCTCGCAAGATTCCCGCTCTTTGCGCATCACTTCGTTTCTGCGATGGATCTCCCCGCGGGTGGTGCGAGAGCCTTCGTCGCCTTGGGCAAACCACCGCGACGAATCGTCATTTGCTGTGAAAATCAATTGTCCAAGCTGCTGTTGGTGGCATGGACGATGGAGGTAGACGATGAAAACCGATTTTATTCACAATCAGCGTGAGTACTACATAATTTACCATAATACTACCCCTCCAATTAAGTTCACTGGCATGTGCTTGGGAACACTCCGCGCTTACTAGTCGACTTGGGCACAGTCAGAATCACAAGTCTGGTACTTGAGCTGACTCGGATGACTCGCATCCTTGCTTTAAAGGCACTTCTTCCATCCACCGTGCCACTGGAGTTCAACTCCTTTCGTCTGTTTGCCTGACCGGGCTGAGAGATGCTGAGAGTCACTGGCACTGGCTTTCAGGCGGAATGTTTTTGGTAGCTAGCTCTCTCTCTCTCTCTCTTTCCGCAATTTCTGGATTTGGGGGCCTTAGCATGCCTTAGCTATTCCAGCTGATCAGGAGTGTGCATCTGAGATGCCTCCTATGTGGCTATGCAGTGTGATGGCGCAGAATTTCACACAGTCAAGCCACTGAAGCACTCTTTGGAATTTCATGGGCAGAGCTTTTCGATGCTTTTCACATTCCAATAAGCTTGATTTCTTGCTCAACTCTGTCTTTCAGGAACAGACTTAGATTGCATCTGTCGTCTTCTGATGGCGCGCATGCTTCATTCAAAAATCGTTGGTATCATACAATTTCCCAGCCTGCTTTGTCCATTTCAAATTCAAAGTTGTTTTCTTTTTGTCCTCGACAGCGTGCAACCAACATCCCAGCGAGTAACTTATGGGGTAGCCCCTGTCCCATACCCAGCAGTCCATCAAAACGGGGATCACTCCTGGAAGGCTTATCACATTTTTAAGACTACTTGCTGTAAATTATATAACTTATAAATGATTCAATCGATTAGATCAAATTAAGCAGAACCGGAAGCAGATTGCTTCATATCCCGACTCATCGGACCACAGTTCCCCCGACTCCTGCGCCAAGCTGTGACTGGACCCCGTGCCCGAGGTGCCGCGGGCGAAGCTGCCCGCCGCCGTCAGCTCAGCAACCTGCTTCCAAACCTGTGCCCGGTGCCCGGTGAAGCCCGGTGAAGCCCGGTGAAGCGGAAGGGAAATCAAGGGAAAAACATGGAAAAACATTTCCAACTGTCCAAACATCTGTTGGTTGGTGGTGGACCCCAAGTAGCTGCTACTGGAAATGGATGTTCATCGCACCATATGTGTGGGAAGAAAGGTTTTGATATACTACATCATGTCACTATATATCTTTGGACTTGGGGAGACCACAGTCTTGATGATAAAACAAAGACCCCAGCAAAAAAATGGAAACTAAAGAACAGGTTGTGGGGATATCTCAGCGACATATCTGGCAAATAATGAGGATATTGGCAGTGAATAGGTGTCAAACAAATCCCTCACTGGTGGCTCCAAACATGAGCATCATGAGCATCAGATCTTCCGAGGCTCCAAGCAGTTACAATTTGGGAGGGACATCGGGGATGGATTTCCTGCTAGTCCCAGCCTCAGAAATACAGTTGGATCCCTCTTCGCAAGAGCACTGCTGATGGGGAGTCACGCTGCAAATCAGATCCTGCAAGCATCGGGATCTGAAGACTGCACCTGAAACTCTCAGAAGTCAAAATCTCCAATATTGTCCGGGCCCTTGGTGATATGAAGATTCTCATGTGCTTGTTTAATGAGTTTAATAGCCACCAAAACAACATGAAAACTGATTGGGTCTGATCAAATCAGGTGCTGGCACCCCTCATCGGTTCTGGCCTCAACGACGAGATACCCATTGCCCCGGACATCCAACAGTTTGAAGAGCTGAGCAGTTTTCAAACCCGTCAGCGCTTCCACATCCTGACGAATTTGCCTGGCTGGAGAAGGAAAAAACCCTGCCTCTTAAACCTACATACTGGGACGAAGAATGTGTAGAGTTGTAGCAGACAAAGTGATGCTAGTCTTCAATAGTTTCTGTATACATGTTTGAAGCATTTTCGTTCATTCTGGCTTTTGATGTGATCCCCCTGCCTTCGAAAGAACTGCTCTAGCCCAACAGCGCTCAATTGCCCATTCCTTGGAAGCACAGCATCTCACACCTGCCCCAAGCTGCCGCACAATTTTCTGCCAAAGCTCTCAGGTTCCATGGCTCCGAAAGCGTTCTGCGGTGTCCTTAGTGTGGCATGTGGTTACCATTTCGTGCCTTGAGATATGCAATATGCCTCTTGACTCGGTGGCTAACGAGTATGAAGTCAAAGATAGTCAAAGTGAGGGTGTCAAAGGCATGTCCAACATCAGCTAGAATAGGAGAAAAGAAGGAAAACGGACAACTCAAAAACAGAGAAAACGATAAGGCAACTCTCTTTCTCTCTCCCTGCAATGCAGGCAACGCATACAGCTTCGCCAGGATAAAGATCAATGCATGGACGCCTTCCCAACCGTGTTGCCGAATTTCCTGGGGCCCGGGACGGAGCTCAGCACATGTCAATACATTTCATATCAAATCCCGGCAGCATTTTAGATCCTTGACCCACCTGGAAATCATCGGCAACCATCGGCAACCATCATCTGAAGCCTCTGAAGCCCCGCCTCACCCAACACATCTGTGACCTGTGTAGGATCCGAGAGCTCACCACTGGCACCGCTGGTCGCCTGCGGCAGCGAATGGCTGGCAGCGAATGGCTGGCAATGGTGATGTGGCATGAATGTCTCGTATAAATGTGACTAATCTTCTATATCTATGTCTGTATATCTGTGCGTGTATGTGTACATTAAGTTATCTACTGTATTTACATGTATCTTCAATTATTGTATTGCAAGTTAGATTTTTCTATGCATATGTATAGTATATTCATGTCCATATCTATATTTATATTTGTCTGTAGCTGCTGTTGATTGATATCTGAAGCTATTGTGACAAGTGTGAAACATCAGTTGGGATGGAGAGACAAGAGTGGAAAACGTGTCCTGTAGAGGAACGAAGGAATGCCAGGAACACGGAGACAGCGCCACTGGTTATGCAGTGAAGCTGGGGTCTCGCCACTTGGCTGACCAGTTTTACTCGGGCTCAAGGCTGTCCAAAAAGACTCAATTGATATCATCACAGTGATCAAGTCAGTACAACCCCATCCAATGTCCATTGACCATAGATCAGTTGGTTTGCCATATATCTGATCTGGCAAAGCCTTGCGATGCACTTGACACTGGGACAGCTCCAGCCTGTCTTTTACTTGGCCCCCTGGCAGCAAGTCCCTGGCAGCATGGAAATATACAATACAAGTTCCATCAAGTTCCCCAGCTCTTGCCCTACACCGTCCTACACCTATGTAGACTCAATGTCGTTTCATGCCATTTCACGGCCATTTCCGTCATTTTGTTGTGAATCCAGGTCTGCTCATCACAACTGGTTCTTCCGGCAAGCAGGCATGCCGACCTCGTGCTTGGCGAAAACCTGCAAGGACAACTGAGACAGTAACGTGACGCAAAGCGTTACCATTCCCGGTCTGTTTTGTCAAGTTCGGGTCAGGCAGGGTTCCACTTCAAAGTCAAGCCCATGATTTGTTTCCGGTGGGATGCTGGAGTGTGTACAAATCCCGGAGAAAATCCTTTTTTCACGTCGATCATCGCCAGTTGCATGCGAGCTTCCGAGCAAAAAGGTAGAAGCGCAACTTGAATCCAGCCAGGGTCATCCTGGGAGATTTGGGTCGAAATATATCGGGATCAAACGCCACTTGCCGTGATGTGATGTGAAACGATGATGTAAAATATGATATAAAGCAGTTCCAACCAAGCAGCGCGAGCGGACTTTTCGGCATCTTGCCTCCAGGCACCAACGCATTCAACAGAAGGCAGCACAATGTGGTACGCGATGGAAGGGTTACAGTCACAATAGAGTCACTGGCGAATAGAACTATGTGAAATGATGCACTTCAGTTTAATTACACTGGAATTATTTACACTCAAAAGCCAAACCAAATATGAATGGTGGTCAACAGTGAACGTAAATAGCCAAGTAGGTCAAGTACCTGGTATATATTTGACATGAACACTCAAACACCTGAACTCAAAAACACCGAACAAAATGAAAGTGGAAAACATGTCATGCCACATCATAGCGTATCATACCAGTATTCCAGTAGGCCATTGGATGGTCGTAAACCTACTGAGAGTGTTGGACTGCTTCAGTCTTGACTCACCGCCCCAACAGAGCAGAGGCAATTGCGGTAAAGGCGCAGAGATGGCAACCACGTCAAGTTGTAGCCATCATGCGCCGTGGTGAGCACAAAGAATCTACTGCCCTCGTGTCTCACCTCTGCTTCGCTGAAAGCCACCGCCACGCACTGCTGAATGCCTGCAGCGATCCATGAATCCACGACTTGCATCCGGTAAATCAAGGGCCATGGCGATCTAAAGTCCACCAATTCCGGGAGATTTCTGGGTCTCCAACGTGTGGAGGGTGGAACACCCCGACCAAAGCCCGGCATCCGCGATGTCACCAGGCCTGAAAGGAAGGTGGCAGTGAAATCAAAGCATTTTGCATCCCCTTCCCAACGCTTTCTGAATCATTCTGATGCTTGTTGCATCTTGTTGCCCTTTAACTTGCCATAACTTGCCTGTTTGGCCCTCAGGCTATAACGACCACTCGCGTCATAAGCCAAGCCAAGCGGCCTGCACCCATGGAGCCGGTCACAAGCCCCCGAAGACCCACCGAACGTTGAACGCTTGTGATGATCCTGACGGGCCATGGCCATGGCTGTGGCAACCCACCGATATCCACCGATACAGAATGATACAAATGTGATCAAGTGGTAGGTTGCCAACATGTGTCCAGAAGGACTGCAGGCAAAGAGCCTGAAATGAGCATCAGCATCATGTCACAAAAAGAGGATCAACCTCCGTCCCTTGGATTCTATACAAGAACCCCAAGAAACTCCACGTTGAATTGTTCAGGGTACTTCGAGCATTTGTCGCCCCTGGCTCCTCGAATCAGCTGCACCTTCTTCCAACTCCGCAGGCCCTTCACTGCCGCTGTCTGTGTCTGAAACCTCGCAACGGAAGGCATCCAGCAAATCCTCCACCTGCCAGGCAGCTGAGAAAGTGGAAATTCTTGACAATCACCATCAATCACCGCATTCGAATTGATATGGTTTATGACGGTTGATGGATGTTGATGGCATCCGCACCTTTCCGCCCATTTGACGGCCGCTCCGTCGGCTGGGCCCACGGGCGCTGCGTGGAATGCTGGGAGGTTCGACCCATCGCGTCCTGGGCTCGCAAGGAGCCGGGGAGGAAAAGGACAACGACAAAGATTCAATGATTTCTTGCTAGTTCTGAACTCCAAACTTCTGATATCTTAGGCCATCAACCTTATCTTTTCTAGATTCTAGACCATGTCACCATGTCCCATGAACGAATCGCAGACCCCACCCAGACGCCTGGCGCTTAAAGGGATCCGCCGTGCACTTCGCAGGAAACCCCCACGTCCAACGCCCGACATGGCATTGCTGTCAGCTTTGCTATGGCCACCCCTTCCGGGGATCAAGTGCAGAAAAGGTCATGATTCACCATCCCCAGTAGAAGCATCGGCACAACATAAGACAATAATAAAATATTTCAAAAAAAGATTGTGCAGCGCCGTGCTCTGATAGACACTGAAATGCCCCTACCACCTCTTCAAAGATGAAAATCATCCCAGTTGTCTAACCCTGGTAGGTAGAAGCTTGACCACGACCACTGAAGGATGTCGTCAAAGCGAGAAGTCGAAGACATTCACCGGCTACGGACTTTTGCCAGAAACACTAGGCGCCCATGTGTTCCAGTCTGTTCTTGTCATTTCCTGCCAAGCGTTTTTCACCAAAGGGTATGGCTCAAAATCATTTGCATCTCAGAGTTGGCTTAGACACTAGGAAAAATGAGACAACCCCACTGCAGGGGGATTCTTTTCTTTCCGCCGCTTCGCTGCAGCGCTGCTAGGGTGTTTCTTGGCCGCTATCATCCACCTTAGCTGAAAAACAAGGGCATCCGGTGCTCAATTTCCGTGCTGAAGATGCAAAAAAAAAAGAGAGCTCCAGGGATGCGATTGAGACCCAAGTCCCGTAAGGCCAAGCAGCCGCTCTTGTAGCCACCCGCCTCAGCTTCGTCTTTGAAGGAGATGGCCTCACACAGTTGCAATTGACATCAATTACAATTTCAGCAGTAAAGACATGCGATGTGTGAATGGAGAAGTGCAAAATACATCAAAATACGGTATGCTAGTTAAACATAAACGGACACTCCAATAAATAGAACATAAACGGACACTCCAATAAATTGATAGAAACTTGATTTCCCGTGATTTCCCAACAATTTGAAATAAGATGCGGTTCTTAGCTACTTGCCCACCACTGCCATTGTCAAATATCATGTCGGGTTCCAAAACGGTTTGTCCTTCAACCAAGTCACGTAGTTGCGACTTTCCTCATCGAAGTCAACTTGCATCACCCCTTTGTTGCCGAGTGCCATCGACTCCTGACAGCCCCGTGCGAGTACATCGATGCCCAACTGACCCCGTCCTGACACGTCCGGGGCCCAGGCCTGGGCCGCAGCCACGAAGCTCCGCGCCAGTTGGGACACTTCGCTGTCCTAGCAACGCAGCACATGGATCTCTGCTGATCTCTGGTGATCTCTCGGATCTGATCTCTGATCAATTCCAAGCTGTTCCAAGGTTTCAGGTCCTGCTTTGGGGATTGACGCGAAGTTTTGTAACAAAGCAGTCCCGCATTTTGAGATCGATTTAGGGGGAATTATCACCTCACCAATGAACCTGGTGCTGTAGGATCTGGTGCCTGGAATACCTTGATGTGCCTCATATCTTTCTCCATGGCTCCCATCATCCCCGTCCTTTGCTTGTTCCTGCACAGCCTGGAGGTGGGATACGAGGCTGTGATCAGCAATGACACCATAAGGATGAGTAGTGGAACTAGGAGTTCGGCCACTCCAAAGACGCACCCCCAAACAGCAATCCGTACATCCATCCATCCATCTTTATTGTTAAGGTGAAACTGCTGTTTCTGTGGTACCAGGCAGTTGTCCTATGATGTTTAATGGGATGTGCCTAACACATCTACTTACTTATTGAACTATTTCTTCAATCTTATTCACACATAATTCTCACATATACACAATCACATGGAGAAACGTTGGACATCACGTGACATCGCCAACCACATGAAGTGATCTCGCAGCGATCAAGGCCTGCTGGAGCATTCTGTACATAGTCTTGGCCTGCAAGTCCCTCAAAGCCTCACGATGCATCTCATGATCTCATGACGGCTACGGGGTCAAACTTCAAGGCACGGTGGATGAATCATCGATTTCACGTTTGCTTTTTGTTAGGCAGTCCAATTTTGACCAATTTTGACCCACCCATATCCATGTCCAAATTATTCAAAAAATGTCAAGAACCTTAGTTGATAACGGCAATAGATGGTAATAGACCACCTCAACTGCTACGGTTCGAAGTGACACGCTGCGGCCCGTGGCTCGGCTATGCTCGACTGCCTGCTTGAGGATTGGGTGGAATTGGCCAAGCAGGATCTCATCCCTGCCAAACCATCGGGATTCAGCATATTCCTGAAGTGTGTGGCTTCAGTGAGGCAAAAACAAGGGAACTGCTTTTTTTGTGCAATGTTTTTTTTCATCTTCTGACACTTGTAGTCACTTGTGTACTGGTTCGTTGTTCTTCAAACTCATCAGGACTTGAATCCTGAATCTTCTCAATCTGGTGGGCCAATCATCAGCTCCTCCGTAATTTCTCAGCCCCTGTCGCTGACTAATGCACCCCGTCCTTATCATCGATCTGCACTGCGGCCTCCTAACACAATGACACTTCTTCCCACTTACCTATATATGTAGAGCTATGAAGGGATGTAACGATCAAGGACTTTACTTTCACCATTGCTTTAGCAGTTGCATGAACAGTTAACACTGATGTGTTGGCTATGTTGCTGATCTGGAAATTCAACCCCCAATGTGCATCTTGAGCCCATTATTCCGGCCTCCTCGGGTTGAAGAACCAAGTGATGTACCGTGCTGATATCCTGAAGGATGAGAAATTCAAAGCACAAAAAGTTGGGCCTAGACCTAGAAAAATCCTGCAATGAAGAACGATCATCGAATCAAAACCATTATCTTCAACCTCCCTATCCTCCCTTAAAGCAAAATAAAGCAACAGCAATGCGCCGCGCTGTTTCCTGGTCCACACTGCAGTCACTTGCGGCGAATTGTCGACCAAGGCTCCGGGCTGCGGTGCCGTGCTCAGCAGGAGCCTGCTCACGCATGGCCCAGGTCATGGAGTAGCTTCCAATCACCTGGCGAAAAGTCAAAGCTGATTCTATACATGAATGAACATGCGGACATGTGTATATATATATATACATATATATAGAGGTATATATCTGTGTGTGTGTGTGTTTATGTGCTTGTTTATGTATTCATGCACTTATTTGCTTATTTCTAATGATGAGCATTTATATACACACATACCAAACCACTCCAAACCATTAGGGAAAATCGACAGGTCAAGCTTGCTCCTCGAAAAGAGGTGGAGTCACAGAATCAACTCGGACCCTGATGCAACTCGGAGTCAAAATTCAAAGCATTTCATGGCATAACCCCCTTAGCCCAAGGTCAAATGACAGCTGCACGCCGCGCGGCCGCTTTTTTCTCATTTGGCTCACTTGATCAATTTGCGAATGATCCCCTTGACTTTCGGCACGGGTTTCTTCCGGTTGGGATTCCTAGGATATGGCGCGGCCGCACGCTTCATCTTGACATCCAGGCGGACACTAAACTCTCTGGGGCGGAGGTTGTAACACCAATGCCCAAAGATCTCTGAGGCAGACGGCATGGATGGCCTTTCCTGGTGGGATCTGTTGAATCTGTCCCAGAGCCCTGGCTGGCCAGCTGCAACTGGTACCGGTGCCCTCCACAAGGAGTGCTCCAAGTGTTCGAAGGTCTGTCTGATGCCTCGCAGCATTGCTTGTCTCCAGATGGCAAGGGCCATTGCAGTGGGCCCGGTTTGTGAGGCTCTTGGACAAAGGACAAATAGGAATTGCAAAGCTTGAGCCGCACTCATTGAAAAGCGCATCAACTACCAAACACTGTGCAGTTCTCAGCAGCCAACCTTGAGTTTTCCATCTACAAAACCAGTTGCGACAGGAGCCCTCAGCATCAAGATAAAGACTTTTCATGACTTTTTAACTGTGCACATGTCAGTGCTGATCCATTTTGCCACAGGCCTCAAAGCGCGTGGCTGGCAGCTGCAGGCACAGTTCGCGGCGCATCACACGGGCAGCGGCCTGAAATTTTGGATGGTCAGGGATAGTCAAACAGAATGGTTGCAGAGCAATTCAACGTCAGCTCTGCAAGTGAAGAGCATGTCGCGAAGCAACGGATCTCCCACTGTGCCTGCTGAGGACTTTCTCCAGGTTTGGCTCGGCCTCCCATGTACCACCTTAGAGTCGTTTGCACCCATGAAATCTCATGAATAGCCTCCCATCAGTTTCCAGAGATGTGCTTATCAGCTGACAGCTGACACACCAACTCTACTCAAACATCTCCTGGGTTGCTGGAAATGATCGTCGAATGGACCTCTTCGTCATTTTGCATGGGACTGACGCTTCTGTAAAATGATTGTGCCCAGGTGCCAATCAGGTTGAGGATGGACCTATGGAAGGCAGAAAGAGAGGACCAACCAAGGTGACCAAACCCACATCGGGTCCGCGGGCCACCGGACTTGTATCAAATACTTCAAATACTGCCCCAAAAACAGTGGTTGGGTTGGCCCGGTTAGCCCCAAGCTGTCAACCCCAGCCTTGCGCTTTCCCAGAAAAACTCGAGATCCATCAGGCGATGTGATCAAAACATCAGACCTTCAGCGCATGGACTGTCACCCGCTCCATAACTGTCGTGCTCATTGGGGACCATTCAGCATGAGCCAAGAGAGTGTGGACATCTAGATGATGCTAGATCCATATAAGCAGACTAGACCTGGTCGCCCCAAAATATAATCCAAATCACACTGTGCAAATGTATGCACATGCAGAGCAGTGGGGTGTGTGTGTGTGTGTGTGTGCGTGTGCTATGTGTGTTTTTGACCGTTTTTTTTGGGGGGGAGGGGAGGGGTGGGTTCACACATACCTGTTTCGCACCAGGACTGTTGAGCCCAGATGAGCCCAGCACACGGCTTTCACCAGGGCATCCAAAGCTCTTCCATACTCCGCATCCTCAAAGAAAGTGACGCACAAGACATGGTATCAGCGCATGTGCAAGACAGTGGATACATCAGCTTGGCGGAGTCTATCGTAGGTTGCTCTAGAGACTCTGCTATCAGTGGCTCAGTGGCAAGTCGACCCGAGGCCTCCAGAAAGAGGTGATGAGGTTTGAAGTTACCAGTGATAAAGCGCGGAACATGCAGCATCCCACTCGTTGCAAAGCTCCAGGAGATGCATTTGCTGTTTGGGAAAACTATCTTATCACGTTGTGTCTCCCAAAAGGGAAAACCGAGGTGAATGCTCACTCTGTTCATTGATGGCGATCATGGTCGAGTGCTGAACATGTTGGGATATGCAACGTACTCCAATGCTAGGTCGGGGCTTTGAATTTGGCACTCGTCTGCACCTGTTCCACAGGTACTGGCGTGGTCATTGTGCTCCACTGCGCAGCAACTGGTGGGCCAAGACATGGCGGGGCCAGGCAGGTGGCTTTGGCATGGCACGATCTTTTCGGGGAACGGTCAATGGTCAGCAACGAAGGACTGGTTTTGAAAGGTTAACACTGGACTTCCCAGGAAACCATCAGCACAAGGATGCGATTCTATGGCACTGCACCTCTTTTCATCCGTCGTGGGCTATAGACTATCAAGTTCTAGATTTTGGAACAGCATGCGCGTTAGGCATGCGAGCAAAGACCCCGAGTTGGCCACTAGGTCTGGGAAATTAATGGAAATGATATGCCACTCTAAGGACCTCACCATGCCAAATGGCTGTAGAATTGTCGCACTTCTTCTATGAACTTCTTTGTTCTGTTCCGCTTCTTTCCCCAGCCCGGGCACCAGGAGACAAATGCAAAGCAAAATCGCTCTGGCCGAGAGCTTGCCACTCACACGTAGTGCATCCAACGTCTCGTTTCAGTTCCGCCTAGGCGATGGGGCAAACATCTGCTACCAGCACAACCGTGATAGCCAGCTATCATAGCCTAGCGGAGTCTATTATCAACAAGCTACCCCATTTGCCTAGTGGCCACAAACGAACATCTCAAATGAATAGGACATAAAAGAACATTGTCTTCCCCAGCTCCCAGAATCAGCTGTGCACTGGTGATGATTCCTGTTTCCCGAGCCTCATTTCTTCGCCATAGCAGCTTTGGACTTCTCAGTCTGCAGTGGCTTGAAGACGTACTCAATCAGCGAGTTCTAGGCCCAAGTCATGGATTTGAATGGAAAATGTCCACGCAACTTGGCAAATATGCAAATGACTTTTTTACACAAACGTCATGTTCTAGCAAAAATTCTCAAGTGTTGTGTTCCCATCTCGCGTCAAGGCAGCCGTACCATCCAGGACATCTGCTGCTAAGGTGCTCTGATCGGCAACATGTTGGGGAACTCCTGCGTTTTCACAGCTGCGGCAATGTAAGCTTGAGGAGAAGGCAAGGTCGTACCTTACTTATGAACTCAGTTCCACCTTCCACCTTTCCTAGCAATCAATAGTCCTCCTCAGTCAAAACCGTTCTTATTTCCGCGCTGCAAATGCTCATTCTCACCCTGGAGCTCTTCGAATTCTAACCTTGACCTCCAAATACAGGAACACTATCCCTGGAATCCCTTCAAATGGATTCAAATGGTCTCTTAGCCTCTTTTTGCGAAATCATCCTGATCATCCTGACATATTGGGACCCCTTACCCATGGCTGAAACGTCCTTCCACATCTTGTGGGGGCTCAACTCGTTGTTGGAGCGCGCAGCGGTGATGACCTTCGCCTGTTCTTCGATGGTGAAGTTGCCCCACTTGAAGTCTGGATCAATGTAGTCCTTCAAGCACCACTGTGCCCAAGAATCCCGAAAACAACCCCCAAGATGATTGATGATGGATCAGATGGATCTGTTGGCTGGCTATGTCAATGTATTTTTTGATCATCAGGACCTTACTTGACATTGCCTTGTGCTGGAGACATGCCGTTCTCCCCTTTACACAACTTTGCCACAATAGGAAACAACGGTGGAAACGGTCCCTGTAGAGCTCCAAGACTTGGTTGTGGCTGATGGCACCAGGATTGCAGAAGTTGTAGATGCCAGTCTCAGATGCATGTGCCAGCACGGTTGACGATACGTTGACTGTATCTTGGGGGTGCAACATCTTCAGAAAGAAACAGCAACCAGTAACATTGGTGCGCTGACTAAATCGATGAAGAAAAAGGACGCTGCCAAAACTTGTGCGATGAAATTGACATGGCATCAAAGCATAAAGAGCTTGTTACAGTCCATTTCAATCAACGTCCTGAAACTGCACAGATTTGTGCGGTAATTTTCCCAAAACCCTGGCACCCTGGTGAACACTAGCTGGCAAATGGATGTGAAATGATGTGAATCATCCAAAATATGGTGCATTACATGTTGATCCATCCCCACGTCTCTTGTGATAGGATGCTCCAGTGTTGGGTGGGCTGACCGGCCCCAAAAGATACATTCACTCATCAAATCTGCGACCGCGGTGCCAAACGGCGCAGGGCCATCTCCACCGCATAAGGCAGCAACTCCGGCAGCACAGTCATGCTGTTCGGGATGTTCACCACCTGGGAAGGTCTGGGGACCTGCAGACATAGAAACCACCCATTTCGAGGTACACTGTTGCAGCTGACAGGATCCCCATATCGCCTTGTTGTAATGCGCGATCTTGTAGATGAAGTTCCTCTTATTGCAGAGAACATCTCCATCAATGGGCATGCGGACGCGCAAAGTCAAAACGTGATCAAATTCCCTCAGCATGTTCTCGACATAGCCCTGGCCAGTTTGGAGTCTACAGGCACCCTCCAATCAACACATTCATATACACGTCCGTTCTCAGATTGCGCAAACATGCCAAGGTGTGGCACAATAAACTGCGGTTACGGATGTGGATATGTACATGTGTAGTACATGTGTATATCTCGTGCATACCTACATACATACATTACATTACATTACATTACATTACATTACATTGCATTGCATTGCATTGCATTGCATTGCATTGCATTACATTACATTACATTACATTACATACATACATATATTGTGTGTATGGACACATAAGAAGCATACGCCTGCGCATTGGTATATATATATATATGCTAGCCCCCCCCAAAAAAACCTATGTTTGGCTTGTTTTGATTCGAGGAGTATTACAGGTTTCAAGCAGATGTGCATTGGAAAACTACAACAATGTGTGTCAAGACTATGAATTCTTGGCAAGTTTCAACATCCCATGAATTTCTATATAGAAATTGCCAAAACAAATATCATGGAAATCACACAGGNAATACCATGGACATCATTTAGAAATATCACAGACATCCCATAGAAATTCTTTAGACATCCTATAGAAATATTCAAAACAACACTTAGAAATAAAATAAAGATCCTATAGAAAGTGCATAGAATTCCTTTTGCATAGAATTTCTGTAGAAATTGCAAAGGAATACCATAGAAACCACACAGGAATTCCATGGAAATCCCTTGGAAATATAGAAATACCATGGA
>BGPT01001917.1:96681-122389 GCA_003297045.1 Symbiodinium sp. clade C Y103
TGCAAACGTTTGCAAACGCAGTAGGAGAAAATTTCCCCTAAGTATATTGTATCTATATATATAGTATTATCCTTCAAAACTAGGTCCAAATTTGTTCTATAAAAGCACCTAAAAAATAGTCCCTCAAAATATGCCCAAAACACTGTAAATACCAATGAAAAAGGAAGAAACATAGGTTTTGGGGGGGGGTGCCATATATATATATATATATATAGATGTATATGGTGTATGTGTATGTGTATGCATAGTGCGTATGTGTATGTGTATGTCTACGTGGATTTGAGTGGGTGTGTGTGTGTGGGTGTGGGTGTTTGTGTGTGTGTGTGTGCGTGTCATGTATGTATTCATGTATGTGTTCTGTGTCTGTACGTGTATGCTACATATATGTACATATATGTGCATGCACGTAGGTACGTATATATGTATGTGTCTGCATGTTCTTTATATATGCATATATAGCATATCATATCAATCATATCTATATACATATATATATATATATCCATATCCATATCCACATCCATATCTATCTCATTCTGATTCAATATAATTCAAAATATATGTATATACATTATATGTATATATATTATATATATATTATATATATATATTATATTATATATATATATATGCATATATATGTATATATATATATGTATATATATGTATATGTATATGTATATATATATATGTATATATATATATATGTATATATATATATATGTATATATATATATATGTATATATATATGTGTGTGTGTGTCTGCATATCTACACTTACGCACAAATCAGGATACATCCATCTGTGCAGGTTGTTGGGGCTTGTCACACGTAGGGATTCTGCGAGGCATCCAAGGTCAACACGCCTTCGTCTCAGAGTAGAAGGAGCCAGTGAAGTTGGGGCGATCCTCCTCACCTCGGATTACCAGCTCTGAACCAGCTCTGAACCAACTAGAACCAGCTCTCTCGGCTCTCTCTCGGCTCTCACCAACTCTGTGGCCTCCAATTCCAAATGAGTTTCCCAATCATTCTTGATCTTGGGAATGACACATGTGTAAACTCTGTCTCCAGAATTGATTATTCGTGAGTCGATCAAAGTCGATCAAAGTCAATCAGTCCATCCATTTTTGACAGCTGATCCCAAGAGTGTTGCTAGTGCGACAAGTGGCTGAATGTCTTGCCAGCCTCTTTTGCCACCAAATTTTGGTCACGCTCCACCTTCTCCGGCTTGTTCTTGTCATAGTGGAAGATGCATCCTGGAGCAAAATCATGCAAACTCACCAGTCGCCTGCTGTGTAGCATGGCAAATCATGCAAAGACCACATACTTCTAACATGCGAATGCTATGGATTCTATGAATCCCACGACTCATGATCTGCAAAGCTTCCCCAGGGGCTCCTGTGGCGAAGTTGGTCATGTGAATACCATGAGTAGCGCACAAATCTGCCAGGGTCAAGGTACCAATCACATTGACGCGGATGGTCTCCTGGTGCCAGTGATTGGCACCCGGTGACAAAAGGTTGGACATAAGTGTTGCTTGGAAGGACAGCTCCCATACGGTCTCGGGCCACTTCAAATGCAAATGATTCAAATGATCATTATCTTATCATCATCATCTGGTATAAGTTCAGGCTCGTCAGAGGTGTTCAGTTTTTTGTCTTTATGCCCGCCGGCTTGCAGTTTCCCACTCATCAAAATGACTCCTGGCGATGTGTTTCACACCAATCCACATTTGGGCGACCAGTGAGCCCGGCGGCGTTCATCCTTGGGTTTGCGCAGCTGAATTGGGTTGTTAAAGGGGCAGAGCCTTCAGCTGGTCCAATGGGATATCTGCAACCAAACAAGCCACAAGAAAAGGTGGCGTAGCATCAGCCAACTGCTAAAACGCCAAGGCTCACATGTGTGCAGCCACTGTGCAAGAGCTCGCGCTCAACGGACTCGCGGTCCTGTAGCCGGGAGTTTGCCCACCTTGGTGTCACAGGACCAAAGGCTGAAGATGCCCTTTCCAGAGACCATGTTGGCTCCCCAACGTTCTTCTGCCCAAGTCCACCGCAAAAAAAATCATTGTGGAATCGTGGTGGTAATGTGCAAAAGCTTTGCGGCCTGCTCTTATCTTCCCAGTGCTGATCCAAGAAGCTCCCAAGAAAAGCCCTTCTGTGTCAAGAGATTGCCAATCATTCCGCCAATCCATCCGGTCCTAAGCGTTGTGGCCGCTTTGAAGGTCACACCCTTCAGAACGCATGGCGGGTTGGCCCCAAGCAATAGCCCTCGGCTGTACCAATGAGGCCCCAGCTTGCCGAAGACCAGGAACTTCACCTTCTTTGCCTGAAATCAGGTGCCGCCTATGATGATTTTGTTGCAGCACAAGATACACAAGGGACAGCGTAAAACAGCCACTGCAACCACCCGAACCAAAGTGTTTGAAGCCGTGGTATGCCTTCTTGGCAGGTGGAGGAGGCAGTGCTGCCTGAATGTGCCAGTGGTCAGGAGTTGCAGGTTCCAAGAAGATAACTATTGCATACCAGACTGGTCAGTCTCGTTTGGAGACTGCAGAGACCCACAATCTAGCCAAAGACTCCTGCGGCGCACCTGTGAATCAACATGCATTGGAGTGTCCGGCATCACCAAGGGGACAGGATGCGCCACCAAGACAGTGTCCAAATCGCATGTGTCCCAAAATGACGCCCCGTGAACACCTCACTCCAGACTCGGAGGGACATCTATATGCACCAATGGAGTGGCGATGCTTGGCCGCTGACTGATCTTCAAGAACGCTGAAACTTAGACTTTCCTGGAGCCAAGACGCTGAACCAGTCCACGGTCTGCTTGAGGCCTTCGTCGAATTTGATGGTCTCCTGACCGGCGTTTTTCTTTAGATATCCGTGGGTCAGAAATGATGCAAAGTCAGTGTTGGTCCGCTTTGAGTTTTCAGTTGGAGGGAGAAAACCCTGAACCCGACAGTACAGACAGTACCCGCTCCTTCCAACCAAGAGTTTCCAACTGGCGCAGATCCAGGAAATAGCGCATGTCGTTAAATGGCCTGGGTGTCAAGATCACCTTCAGCATCCGTCAACCATTACATCGCTGCATCAGTTACAGTACATCGGACAAATAGTCAAGTCATAGATGAGTCAAGACGCCGATTGCGCACATACTCGATCATCTTGTCTGGTTCCACGTCGGGCTTCATGAGATGGATGATCTGCTTCACCTGAGGATACTGGCATTGTTGTCCCGATAACCCTGGAAGACACAACTTGGAAGGGAGGCCGCAAAAGAGCAACCCTACCAGAGGCGCAAAGTGTCTAGTGTTGCTCATTTGTTGCTCATTTGACCGCGCCCTCCACATGACATGGACCTCCAGTGTTGCTCATTGATATCTTGATTCTTTAGGTAACCCTTCAACCGGAAAGATTTCGGTAAAGTAGCCATGGAACAGGCTTGCCATCTTATGCCTAGATGATGTCTTCTTTTTACAATGTGCGTGTCGGCCCAGAATCTATTTAAGTATGCAAAGAACTGCTGCTACACTCATTCAGCACAGGTGCAATTTCGATGACAGAGTGCTCTTCAGCTGTGCCAATGTTGTAGGTGCTGCCTCGCAGAGGGAGAAAGCAAAATTCCAACAACTGCTGATGTTCAAATACACGTTGACCCTGCTTGACAACTGGGTGAGCAGGTGGTCGCTATATGGGTCCGACTACTTTCGTCTATGGTCATCAAATGACAACATAGTGACACTTTGACCATGACACAGGCTTACCTCAAACTCTTAAGACTTTGGCCTGTGACACCTTTGTGCAGCACAATGTCGAAGGCCGCAGCAACATCCTGGCCACGGACTCTGTTGGGACATATGGACAGAACTAGACAGCTAGCAAAGTGGACCCCAAGCTGCACAAGTTTCCCGATGCGGAATTTGGAAGAAAAATCTGACTGTCTGATCTGATAGTCTGACACTATCCCATGCGATCCTTTTGTGTCCAGTCATGTCCAGCCTATGTCAGAACCTGCAATGGTGGCACCCGTGGCACACGTGGCATTTCCCTCCATTAGACCAGCCTTCACGTGCAAGTAGGAACGCTTGCTTGCCCCATCACCATGAACCGTGAGCTTCTTGTTCCTGGCCAAGGCGCATCAACAGAGGTCTTCCTGGTCTTCCCCATGGTCACCATCTTACAACCATTCGACGTATTCGACTGGCTACGGCTACGTCCTCTTCAACATCATAATCATCTTTGGGATCAGCTTCTCCGGATACTGGCGAGGGCCATAGACGTTGTTTCCACCTGCATGCTGACATCTGCCTCCCCTCTTAACAGCTGGCGTTGCATGCCAAAACCTTGAGACAAGGCTGGTAATTGATGGTACTTGCAGGTGCTTGGCTCCCAACGTGTCACCAGCACAGGCAGGCCGTAGGACCGATGATAGGACTTCACCTCAGCCCCAAGAGATCTGCCAAGGTTTGGCAACGAATATGCGGATGTGTCAAAGTAGCTGGGGAACATCCCGCACCCGGTGACTTCCCGTCCCAGCTGAATCATGTTTTTAATTTGGTGATTCAGCTGGGACGCAATGAGATTACAAGATGTTGGATAAATCCTAATATTGTCTGATACATTCTACTGCCACTCTAGAGGTCACCGCAGTCACCTCACCCTGTGTCTGCCGAATTGCCATCATCTCAGCTGCAGCTTTGGAGGCAGCATAAGGATTTGTTGGATCCAAGGGCGATGTCGCTTCCACCTGGCCCAATGCGAATGAAGTGCAGATGCAAGCTGAACAAGCAAGTTTCATCACTTGTTTCAAATTTCATGGCACAATGGTATTCGCAAGATCTGTAGGCGAAAACTAAAGGTGAAAACGACCTGTCGTTCTGTGAAGTGCAAATTGGCCTTCATGTCGTTCTCGTCACTGTAGGAGGCATTTTCACCGTAGACCTGACCAACTGAGCCGGATTTTGCACAGCACCACATGCCAAGTCCATAGTTCTAACAAATCTAACAACTTGTCTAACAACTTTTCTGAAAAATCGTCCCAGCGCCTCATCTGTGCTGACATGGATGTAGCGCAACACCTGGCTCTTGTTCTCCTTAAGAACCTCCAGGATTCCTCGGAATTGCAGTAGAATGTTGCAACATGTTGCGGTGCGGCCATGGCGATCCTCTGACACCTCTACTGAGGCTCTACTGAACTAAGTAAGTGATAGCAAGTGTATCTGATCTCTATCTGTGGATCCGCAAAACTTCGTGTCTTCGCCTAGGTTCGGTGGGTGCCCAACACGTTGTCGTCCGTAAAGGTCACCGAGTTCCCAAAGGACAGATCCACGTGGGTCTGCGCCGCAAAGTGCATCACGGTGTCGATTTCCTCGCAGTCAGCAACTGACGTACATCATGTGGGTCCCTACATCTACGAGCACAACACTTCCAAATGCCAGTTGCAGTCACAATCCCTGCGTCCTCTTGCTTGATGACATAGTGCAAAAGGTCTGGGCTTTTGATGTCGCCCTTCACGAACTTGAAGTTTGGCTTCCTTGGCTGCAGGCAACACCGGTCACCTTCTCGAAGAAAAAACATGGAGGGAAAAGCAGACCGAATGGGCCATGATGATCCATGATGGGCCTCACTTGATAAACGCATGCGCAACATCAAGTCCGAACAACTACTGGAGGTGCAGTTGGTTTGAAACCCAGCCTAGCTTCCCCGCCATCGAATCAAAATTCTTCGTGTTGGCGCAGTAGTCCAAACGGTCCAAGATCACAATCCTTGGACAGTCGAGAAGGGAAAAACAGTACACGGCTATGGTACAGGCCTTTAAAGGCAACCTCTTTGTTCACATTTTTTGCATATGATGGGGCAAATTGCAGAATTTCACCAAAATATGTATATATATCTATCTATCTATCTATCTATCTATCTATCTATCTATCTATCTATCTATCCATCTATCCATCTATCCATCTATCCATCTATCCATCTATCCATTATCTATCTATCTATCTATCTATCTATCTATCTATCTATATTATCTATACACATATTAATGATGTATATGTCCGCTATTTATGTGTATAATATGTGTGTGTGTGTGTGTTCGTATGTGATTCAACATGCACATGCACTGATGCCAAGTCTCTTGTACTTGGGGTACTTGAAGAACAAATGCTCTGCCACATGGCTGGCAATGAAACCTGCACCGCCTGTGATAAGGATGTTCTTTGGCTCGTAGACGGCGGTCATTGGCTCCTCGGTGGGAGATGCCATGGAGCCAAAATTTGAAAAAACTTGAGTTGCTGCTACATCTAGTCTAATTGCTCTTCTAGCCATCTCTAGCCATCCAACAAAAACAGTTTCTTCCATGCTGATGGATCCTCCCCCGCACTTCAGGGTGAGGCCAGGGGGCAGTACGAGTCACCGAACGCGAAGAGATTTCCTACCTGCTACCTGGTTTTGTTGCTGAATGCTTGAGCAAGGCAGCAGGGCGGCGACAGAAGGGTCCAAAGGCAGAGGATGCCCTACGGTCTGACAACGTCTCATACTGTGTCAAAATGTTTGGCCAGCACGAATGATGCAACTTCAAGACCTGACCTCGGATGGCAAATGTGTTGCTATCAGTGCGACATCCCTCCTCCCTGCTACCACACGTGTGCACATCAGTTCCCCTGACCCACCTCGACAAAAGCCCCTCCCAGTCCAAGATCCCCTACTGCCCGTTCGCCCCGAGCGATTCGGTAGCCGCATGGGCGACTCCTCAAACACATGGTGATGGTCGGTGATGGTGAAAACCATTCAGGTCTACAAGTGGACTTCGACAGCAGCCCGAATTGATTTGCAAACTGCCGGGGCCGAGCTTAAGGCCCCAACACCTCTTTGTGGTGACTCGCCTCTTTGCCTTAGAGGCCAACAGATCCCGCTGATTCATCCCTTTGGGAGTTGCACATCGGGAAAAGCTGCGTCGATGGAAAGGCTTCTACCATGCAATACTCACGGTGGGGAAATGGCCAGCGGGCAGCAGGTTCTTGAAACAAGACATGAGATTATGAGATTTGCAATGAAAACTTTGCGCTGACAGCTGCACCTTGAAAATGCTGTAGGATGCTATAGGTTCTGATGATGGCCTTCCACCCTCCTCTGAGACGGTGGCGGGTAGCGGTCCGCAGGTGACGTCTTGGGTGAAGGCCTGGGGCACAATATCGAAGTTTAAAGTTGGGTTGGGAGATCAACTGATCAAATGAGTGCCATCAAAATTCATCAAATACAATCCATTGCGTAGGAAGATCTTAAGCTCCATGACTTGGATAAGGATTCTAGGTGCGATTCCAAGGGCCAGGCTCGCGTGATCCAGGCCGACTACCTCAGCTCAGGGTGCTGGGATCACTCCACGCCTGAATCGACCTGTTGCACCCAACAATAGGCACAAAGGACAAGCCAAGCTCCCGGACCATGCTCATTCTGGCGCCGACTTGGTGGGCCTGAACAAGCAGAACAAGGATAGAGAGGTCGTTGGGAAATGGCAAAGCCGCAGAGCCAACTGCGACACATACCTCAAAGACATCTCAAAACTGCTTGGAGTGCGGCTGTCCAACGTGCTAGTGCCGACAACTTGAAAAGAGAAGATGAAAGGCAGAGAGAGAGAGAGAGAGCTGAGAGAGCTGAGAGAGCTGAGAGAGCTGAGAGAGCTGAGAGAGCTGAGAGAGCTGAGAGAGCTGAGAGAGCTGAGAGAGAGAAAGAGAGAGAGAGAGAGAGAGAAAGAGAAAGAGAAAGAGAGAAAGAGAGAAAGAGAGAAAAAGAAATCATGTGTGTGATGGTAATGATTCTGATGATAATGATATGTAATAGTGACAACATTTGATCATCTTTGAAACATCTTTGGATCATCTTTCCTAGCGTCCAGGCCCTGCCTGTCAGGGAGTCCCTGTGGTTCGTTGGGCCTCTCGGCATCTGGGCCTGGATGCACAGGGCCATCCCAGGCCATCCCAGCCGCACATGGCACAGACATGTACAGCATATATCCTATAATTATTGTCCCATAGGATATATATGCAGCATGTACATAATTATACATGTGCATTCTATATACATAGAATATGGCATCTATAAATGGGAAAATCAACGATCATCAACATCAAATCTTGGAAATGCCATCGCCGCCCAACACAGCTCCCTCGGGCCTGAGCAGGAGCTGCCCAAGTATTCGACATGCCACCCTGGGAAGCCACTCAGTTTGCCGCGCTCAGGACTTCACAGATCTGGGCCTATAGTAGGTATCAAACAGATGGCACTAGTTATATAAGTGACATCAAGACACCATCTGATTAGGTCAAATATGTTCTTTCTGTTTGATAGCCCCCAAATCCAAACACACAACAAATGGATACAAATGGCATGTGTAGACGTATGTTTCATACCTGTAGATGTATTAAAAGGTGTTATTTATGTATATACACAAATGTATATATATATAATATATGTATGTGTGTGTGTGTGTGTTTGTGTCTATGTATTTATTCAGCACACCATCATACTTTGACTGGAGGAAATGTTGACCTGACTATTTATTTCTAACTATCAGTAAGAAATCATGTCGCCGAGATCAACTTGCATGCAATTCATGGCTTTAGTACGCTATAGCTTCTGAAGCGGGGCCAAGCAAAGGTTGCTTTCTTCAGGTCGTCCACCTTCTGCTACTGCTAATCCTTTTGACAGCTTGCATCAAGGTTTCACACAACTTGTTGAATGATGTTGAATGTATCAGAGTCCATCATCACCATTGCTGATGTGCCACTTGCGCATGCATACGCATATGTATATGAAGAATCATATAGATATATATGATATAGATAGATAGATAGATAGATAGATAGATAGATAGATAGACAGACAGAGAGATAGATAGGTAGGTAGGTAGGTAGGTAGGTAGGTAGATAGATATATAGATAGATTAGATAAGATAAGATAAGATAAGATAAGAAAAGATAAGATAAGATTAGATTAGATTCGATTGGATTCGATTAGATTAGATAGATAGATAGATAGATAGATATATACACCTATCTATCTATCTAGGCCTAAATGTATCACATGTTTTGCTAGCTTGATCAACACAGTAGAGACAATGACTCTCTCTCTCTCTCTACTGTATCTCTCTCCATGGAACGCGGCAGAGATGAAACAGTAAACTTGCGCTTGTCCATTCATGTCGGGCCATTGATGAGGATATCTCACCACCATGGCACTCAAACAGCTCCACAGAGCCATGCGTTCACAAACGCAATTTGGCAGAAAATGAAAGAAGCAACCAGCCAAGCATGTCGATCAGAATTTTGAAGCCGATTTCTTTCCCATCTTGTCTCCTGGCCTGCGTGAACGCCAATCGAGGTCCCATCTGAGTAAGGCGCACAGATTATGGGAAGTTGGGGTGCAAATAAGTTCTGCGAATCCCATCATATCAAACGATCACATATTCAATTCCTTCTGAACCACCTGGGCGGACCCTATGTTGCCAGTCCATTCCACTGCGTCAACATGCATAAGCACATCACATCAGAGCACAGAATGAACAGCAATGAGCACTGTCATGTTCTGTCGATCTGATAGTACTCTGATATCTTTCAGAAACTGCATTACTGAAATATAACCCTGAAAGAGAACCGGAATCGCAGAATTACCTAGGCCAAAAACATCTCATCGCCACCAAGGCCCAAACGTCCCGATCTCGGGCAGGTCCATCACGCAAGCTGCCTGAGCTCCGCTGCATGATCCGCATGCGGGCAGTGGGGCACAGCATTTCCAAGGCTTTGGTCCATGGGCTCCCCACTGAGGCCTTGCGGTGGAAGATAGCCCGCACTACCTTGGAGAACCACTATAGCATTACTATTGCTGATTCTACAATGATCCAGACACGGAGAAAGCAAGGTGCTGGTGAGGTAGGACTCGGAAACAGGCATCACTTGGTTCAAGGATAAATTGTGTGGTTCAAGGGTAAGTTTTGCTGCAGAAAGCAGGAAGATCAAAAAAATGAAGTAGTGGCAACTGACCGTATGCCCCTCGGACATTGTGACGTCAAGTGTCATACTCCTGCAGCAACATTTCTCCGCATGGGTCTCTGTCTAGTTCATCACTGATGCAAGCTGAGCCATTTGCAACTAGTAGGCGCAATCGGCCTTAGTCAAGCGCGGCATCTGCTAACAGTACTGGGGTACAACTTGTAACTTAAGCCCACTTCGTGACCTTACAAAGGCAAAGCACAGGTTGGGGTTAAGCTTCGCCTTGCTGATGTCATGCTTGGTAGTGGTCAATTGCACGCAACTCTGCATTTTTTCCCATTGTGTCGCACTGCAGTATTTAGGATTAGCCGCGTCACCGCCAAAGGAACATCCAATTACCGACTGCTCCTGGCTGTGATCCCATTCCCTCTCTCTCTTCATTCATCACCTTCAGACTGTAATCCCATTCTGCATCTATGTTTGCGCAACTCCCTCACTTCACCCAAGAGTCCACCATCAGACGCAAGCTCCATGCTAGGCAACCCGGCATGCTCTGTGAAAAGCTGGTAGTGGGAGCACTTACCTCACCCATCAAAGATAGGCCAAGAGCTCAAGTGAATTTCCAGTGAGCCAGACGTTGCATGATTCATTGCATGATATTGCAGGACGTCAGAATGTGTCTCCTTTCAAACGACGGGGAAGCGCCATTGCACATTCCATTTTGACCCAAAGCACGCTGAGGCTATGCACCGGCGGAGGCGGTGGAGGAGCGGGTGGCTCATCCTGCGTTGCAATGGGAAAGCCTCAATCGTTACAGAAACCTTACAAATCTTTATCACACTCAGCAAGTACCATCACGCGTGGACCAGTTGTGCACTTTATCCACTTGATCCACCCATGCCAGGGGTCCAAATCATTCCCATGTCTCATCTGAGCTACTGTGATCTCCACCCTTCACTGACCTCGGCCCAGGCCATGATGGCACCCGGTGGACCGCGATCTGCCGGGGAATCCAAAGCCTTAGCGATCTGGCGAACACCCAGAGGAACACCCTGGAAACAGGCGAAGGTTTGTCCGGGTTTCAACAGAGATACTCAGGTGGGGCCACTCCTAGCCTCGAACCCAAGCGCCCAAGGGGATATTTCACGAATCTTCGCCCTGAGACCGAGCGTTTGCCACTGAAGCTGTCGAAACTCTTGCCCCAGCACTTTCCCCATTTGTAGATCTGAAGACTTTTCTGATTCGTTTGGCTTCTAGGGTCGGGCAGGATCAGTGCAGTTGCCACCAGGTCCACAGTCCTTGGAAACAGGACCTATTTTAGCAGACCCATTTTGCAGCAAGAGCCCTAGCTGATCCCACCTCGCCAACACTTTGGTCGGCTTGGGCGGCTTGGCCGCCCTTTCTAGCCACTGCTGGTGCGCAAGTCGTTAACAAAAAAAAACTTCGAAATGGCGTGGCACCTGAAACAACCGACTTGAACCACGATATGCATATATATACATATATAAACACACAAATGTGTTGCGTGTGTGCGTGTGTGTTCAAAACTATGCATATAGATGTACGATGATACACAATGATATACAGTACATATTGCCTGGGAGAACTTCTCTGCCTCTGCCATTCCTTTCATGAAAAAATCAACCCTGGTCCTCTTGTCACACTGCCAAAAGGGACTGTCAGGACACACCTCCAGTCAGCATCCCCTCCTGCGCTCCGGTCAGGACGAAATATGTATCCTGTAGATATGTCACATGATGTCACATGAAATCTCAACTGAGGCCTCCCAGTTTCCAAATTACAAGTACAATAAGCATCACTGAGGGAGTATGCAGCCTCCACCTGCAATATCGATTTCTGATGACCTCTGCGATTTTGTTGGCAGCACTGCCTGCTTCTGACCCTGCACGTTCCGAGGGAGTGGTGCGATGGCCTCACAGCGGATAGCGACTTCACCCTGGAGTACACCATGATCTACGTGGAGCTTCTTTGTCTCTGGAAACATCTCTAACTTTTACCCAAGATCACGGGGAGCGATTGGACAAAATGTAAGAACACATTAAAGTGACCAACAGGCAGCGAGAAATCGCTACTGACTCATACACAGCAGTCAGTATAAGCAGTTTTTCCAACAGGTATCAAGTGGTGCCACCCCAATACTCTGATTCCCCAGTGCGCGCCCCATGCTTCTGCCGTGGGGTCGTCTGCGCTGAGCCTGGCAAGGCCCAGAGTCTGGGGTTCCAGGGTTCCAAGATCTTAGCCTTGCCTATGTGGGTCCGATGGTTTGCCCCTGTTTCACTGTGGTATCTCACCAATTCTTCGAGTCATCTGGATGTCTCCCTAAACCAAGGCCGCACCTGCGCTGCGGTCCGGTGGGCTGGGCTCCACCGCTTGCTTTAGCTGATCGATCAAACGCTCCTCCAGGTCTTGAAGCCATCATCAGAAGCGGCAGTGATGTTGAAGCCATCAATTGAATCAATTCCACAAAGCATGAACTCCGTGCAAGTTCAAACTGACCACAAATCTGCCAACATAGGGCTGTCGTAATGCATGTTTGATTCCAAGTGGCCATCGTTTCTTGGAGACGTCCATGACTTTGATTGACATGAGACCTCAAGAACAAGCGTATTTCCGGGGATCATCACGGATCATCTTGCGAAATGAACACAACAGGATACAACAGGTCAACAGTCAACCCGAACGTTCGGGTTGCCAGGGCCACTGGCTCCAACGAGTGAATTCGATCTTCGATGGCAGAGAGTTGCCCAGCCTTGCAAGGGGGTGATGGTTATCAATGATGGTTATCAATGGAGATTTTGGTGATAAACCCTGAAACCCAATGCAAAAAATGGACTTGCGATTAAACACAAATTGTTTTCTGGCTGGGCTTATGGGTTTACTGCATAGGGCCGAACTGCGACAGGACGGTCAGATTGATACGAATGGCAAACCCAACATGCTCACCCCATCCCAGGTTGCCTGTTCCGCAAGCGCCAGGCACGTTTGTCTGCTTTCACGGCGCACCGCTTTCCTTAAAACGACAACGACTATGCCAGTGACTATGCACCAATCAACATAGCACCAGGTCGATTTGGAGGAGAGCGATGGAAAAAGATCAAAACTTCTCAAGAGTCACATCAAAAGATCAGTTATCACTACCGCCACGATATGTAAATATATATATATACACAAAATAATACACACAATTGCATACATATCATGAGCATATATAGATAGATCATATATATTCTGCTGTATTCTGCTCCATATTCTCTCATGAAGATTTCATGAGTTGCACGTATGCCGTACCTCGCCAAGGGGCTCCACTTGCCTCACACGGCCTTCCCATCGGCAGTTCTCCTGCTGGGTAGCTTGGTGGCCTCCACCAGCATAGCGCACCCCTTGACACGTGAAGACGTAGGCCTAGCGCAGCACAGACAGCGCCATCCCGGGACAATTCGGGCAGCTGGGAATGCTGGGCATGGAGAGAGAGAGAGAGAGAAAAAAAAAAAAAAAAGCTGACGAAGCTTTCCGAAGCCTTACGGACTTGAGGACTTAAGGACTTTATCCGAAAAATAGCTTCAGAGAACTCCGACTGCCTTGCGCCGCTTCGCCCCGGTACTCTTTGTCACTTCTGCCTGCGTTCAAAGAAAGGGAACACAAGTGCCCACGACATTACACGACTAATTTCAACCCGGTACATCCAAGGTTTGCAAAATGTGGTCCACTGAGACTTTTTGCCTCGTATACCAGCTCCAAACGCATCACGTTTGTAGCAACTTCTGCGTTTTCTTGGACCTCCACAGATGGCACTCTCTCAGATATCTCCATGTTTGGTGGTGGGAATGAACAGCAACCTCATAATTCACAATCTTCAAAGCAGCGTTCCTACCACCTCCTGTGATTGCAAATCGGACCAAAGATTTCAATGAAAATGTCTGGTTTGTCAAGCGTATTCTGCTTAGACTGTGGGCCACTAGTGCTTGTGAATCGGCCTTGTCATAGCTGTCACTCATGATGGCCTTGGATGACTTGGCCAGCAACTCAGGTATTCCCAGTGTGACTTGTGTGACTAACACGGAGCCAACAAGAACATTGAAAATATGAAGAACAGAGTAGCCACTTCGAGTCAAGTCTAAGCTATCCAAGCCACAATTAGGAAGTTCATCATCACCTCAGCAACGCGCGGTGCACTTTCTCCTTTACGACACAGGGTGGCTTCAGCTGTGCATATCCACCAATGTGAATACAGCAGTGAGCGACCTTCTCTGCAAGTCTGAACCGGCCTATGCGCTCTTGACATATTCAGAGTTATTGCTCATCGAACTATGGTACGTTCTGGAAGCACGAAAGTGAATGACCAAATCTTCAAACAGAACCCAATCTTTGGCGACCAAAAACTGATAGAAGCCAATACTGCACAAAACAGTTGGACTCTGCTTATTGGCCAAGAAACCACCAGCATCACAATGACGCAGATGACCAAGAGCAAGCGCGCAGTCAGGGATGCACTGTCCTCACAACCAGCAGTTGAACTTTATGGACGCAATTGCCATCAAACTCAGTTGTTGGAGCTGTGACTAGTTGTGGCGTCAGCTGCATGCCAAGATTCCGCCCCCTCTGGCGCATCATCCGCATCACCAAAGATGCCATGCATGTATACATACCACAATGTGGAACCCAAGCCATCAAGGGAGAAGGGCTGATCAAACAGCCTCGGAGCAGTACCACTTCACAAACTGCTACTCCCGACTGAGGATACCCGTCACAGTTGCAGTATAATGTTTCGGTTCCCAGGGACCTCCGGGAATCAGTTCATGTGGATTGCCCCTCTGAGTCCTAGCTCGGTCTTTTTATCCATTTGACAGTTGTTAACCTTTCCAGCACTACATCCCTTGCCTCCCTTTCTCAATGCGGAAATGACGCGACGAGTCACAAGAGGAAAGCGAATACGAAGGTCAGAACCATCACGAACATCACCCAGAAGAAACTGGACATGTCCCAGAAGATTATGATAAGGGTCCTGCATTGACCAACTGGCCCCAAGCTCATTCATTTCAGCAGAGAGATCTGAGAGTTCTCCAATTCCAAACCAGTCGCGGTGGATGCTGTGTAAACAACTTTCTGCGTGTGAAACATGTGTCCGTGTGCATCCACTTGTCCTCACCAAAGGGCCAGTGCTGGACCAAGCTCGGAGGAAGCTTACAAGCCTCGCAGCAGACCGGGAACATTCTCAACCTCCATGCATCTCCATGCATCACAGTGGGTTTCGCACAGCTACAGAAGCACTCTGGGTTTTTTCTCGTTCGAAGTTTGAACGGGATACGCTTTGTCATTCCCCAGAGCCTGGAACATACAAAAACGGTCGTGATGGCCAGCAAATTTCTGCCCTCCAGCAAGTTGTCCCCGTTTTCAACAAAGAGACCTGCATCAAGTTGGGACGCAGGTGGCAAAACATACGTACGTTTGCATCAGCCTGTGTTTTTAGATGTTTATTTTAAAACTCTGCAGAGCAAAAGAACCTTATGAGCGGAGTGTTTCACTTCAAGCCTTGCAGCTGCTGCATCCTCCCTGGTGTACTGACTACCAATACCTTTGTGCCTTCACAAAGCGGCTCTTTTGGCTGGCAAATTGGCATGTGGAACATCTACTTTCAGAAAGACTTTTGTGATACCATACCTGTGGTCTGCCACAGATGGACAACCACAGCTCTGCAAGTGTACTCGGATCTGATGACGTCGCCCAGTTCGTATGCGGATCGCTACGAGTGACGCCAGCTTCTCAAAGCAAAAGCTGCCAAGTAGTCGAAAAAAAGACCTTGGTCATGTTCTGAGTGAAATCGGAACACCAGCAACAGATCATTGATCTGCGACACAGTGAGCCCCTTTCCTATCCAAACAAAAACTATCAAAACTATCAACAGTGAAACAGCTGTGGTCAGGCCTCAACGAGTACTTTGAAAGTGCTGTCCACACCAAGCAGCTGGGCAGGACGTCCACGCTCAGAGACCGTCACGGTGTGTGTGTCCAGGATGCGATGCCGGACGTCTTGCAAGTCACTTGGCAAGGCATTGTGGCTGAGAACCACATAGTCCCGGACGATTTGATAGGTATACATCTGCCATTCCAAGCCTAGGCATTGTAGCCATGTATCTTCATTGCATGTATATAATATGTATTAATATGTGCTATATGTACTACTGTATATGTACATCAATTCATTAGGGAAGATGAAGTAGCAAGCCAAGTTCGGCCCAGACACTGCAATAACCCTGTAAGCTGGTTGCTGCCAAGATCAACCCAGAGCTAGGTGTATCCAATCGATGAATGAAACCGCGGCCGAAATCCACCGCATCTATCATGGAAGTCCGATCAGAAGGAAGATGATTCCGCAAGAAGTCAGATAAACGCCGCAGGCCTTGGTGTTGTTCATGCAGCCCTTTTCTGCAGCCGCTAGAGAAACTACGACATGTCAACAGACAATCAACTAGTATTACACATACATTTGATATACATGCGGTCCTTGAATTTAAGACAGAAATCTTTACAACCAAAAGAAACACTTAGGAGCCGTCAACATCCAAACGCAGCCAAACGCAGCCTTTAAAGAGGCTAAAACTTGATGGCACTAGCACAGACGGAGGAGCCCGAATGACCTTCACTGTCAACCTCCCAGCCTGCAGGCTTCAGAACAAGGCACATGCCCTTCATGAGGGAAACAAGGCGAGGTTGCACCTCACTAATCGGAATAGGGCGAAGTTCCTGTCGTGGGACCACCACGTAATTGGATGACCCAAAATTCCTCAAGATTTGCTCAGCAACCCCTAGCACAGTGCGGTCAGACTGCTGCATCAAAGTGTATGACCAAGCCAGTGCGCAAACATTCACCAAGAAGAGCCGTATCCCTCCCATGTTGTGCGGAGAAAAATCTGCAACACTGTGCAACAGGAGCTGAACCGCATGGTCGCTCAACAAGTCATGGATTGGATGATCACAGACCGAGAGCGTGGCAGAAGTTCAGGCTACGTTCGCCAGCTCTTGCATCGAAAGCTCTGGCATCAACAGCATTGCTCTCACTGATGATGCAGCCAGCAGTGGCGCATCATGCAACACCAAACACGCAAACGCCCAGAAGCTGTTAGATAGATTCTGCGAGTCAAACTGGTGCATCATGGAGACTGCAACCTTACTCATTTCCTCAAACATGCGGTCACTGAAGATCATGACGCTGGCATAGGCCCAGACAATGTTGGAACACTCTTGTGGGTTCAACATGGAGGCCTTTGCAGATGCAGCTTCAGACAATGCTGCAAAGAGTGCCAAGTCATGTGCTACAGCTTTGGCAAAGGCTTATGCAGTGTTTGCAACTTCCTGAGGTCCAAATTCACCAATGAGGCTGATAGCTTGCAACCCCAGGGCCTTGGAGTTGTGTTTTTACCGGAAGCAATGGAACACAACAGCGCTACTTCATTGAGAACATGTATGGAAAGAATGATGGGTGCATCACTAGTCATCACTTCTTATTAGGTAGAAGGTGACCACGTACATATAGCCTAGCTGATGCACATTGTCCACTAGGTATTCTCACTTATTCATGATGATTTACCCGTGGGCTGGATCTTCTTCTAGTTTATTTGATTTGAGGGCAAAGAGGGGGGGGCCACTAGGCTACCAGGTTGGTATCAATAAAGCAAAGGGCAAGAGACACTCAGCAAAGGCTTGTGGAGATCGCGCAAGGTAGCTAGAGTTCAAGAGATGTTTGCCACGTTCTGTGGGTTGAACTGCTGAACTTTGCTTGTGGCAGCAGCTTCTAGGGCATCTAAAGCCGGCTCATGGCGAAACTCCAGTGTTGCAAATGCCCAAAGCATCATGGCCAGGTCCTGGCATGGTGCAAGTGACATCTCGTCGGAGTGGCCGAACTGACTGATCTTCATGACTGCAACTTGAGCAAGCATGTCTAAGAGGCTGAGATCTTTTGATGCCATGACTGCCAGAGCCCAAGCAGTGAGAGCCAAGTGCTGGGGTTCAAATTCTGGACATCGTTGCATGGAGGCCGGTACAACAACCTGAAGCAACGGGGCTCCCCTGTGCACTATAGCAGCACAGTCCCAGGCAACAGTGGCAAGGTCTTGCGGTGAAAATGAATGGAGCGAGTCCGCCACTGCAGCACCAAAAGCTTTCCAGAAAGCCTTGTGCCACAGAGACAGCTTGGAGAGTGCCTGAGCCAAAATGAAATTGCCAAAGGCCCACTGGAGTCAAGGAAACAATCATCCATTTTGCATACTCGCATACTGTTGGGCTCAAACCCTGTTGGAAATTGGAGCAAGCATCCTGCCTAGGCTGTGTTCACCAGCTCCTGCGTGGGCCAGTCAGACAACACTTCTGCTGCATTTTGAGCAGCCGCCAGCATGAAGGGCAGGTCGATGACGGTCATCCGAGCAGGGCTTCATACACTGTTTGAAATGTTCTGCGAATTGAAACGGTGCAGCTTTGCCAAAGACATGGATGCAGCGAACAAAGGCTACGCGTCCATCCGAAGCACTGCAAGGCCTCACAAGCTGTTAGACAGACCTTGCGGGCAGAGTTCCTGAGTGATCTTCTCCGCTCTCTCTAAACAATTCTGCAGCAATGCTTAATCTCTGCAAATCAGAACTGCAAGTGCCCAAACGGAATTGGACAGCCACCGTGGAGAGCAATCTTGGAGAAAGTGCGACCACCTTGCACACAGATTCCGAAAGCGCGGGTCCCAAACGTCAAATGCTGGGCACTTGGCCAAACGGTGCAGAGCTGTTACCAGGTGTACGGGTCCGAGCTCTGCCGCATGGGAGTCGCAAAGTCGCAGCAACACCCTTGCAGAAGTTTGAGATGCAATCCTCAGCTGGGAGGCATTTCATGAACAATCAAGCTTCCTGATCTTCCTAGCTCCTTGGGGTTGACAATATGGAAAAAAATACAAATAGGAAGAGCATTGGAGTATGACTATGAGATAGTTTGGCCATACGGCGACTCGATACAAGTGTGAATGATTGGACGTAGACAATCAGATTTCTAAGGCCAGCATCACTTCATTCCACTTACGTTGGATCGTTTCACCTGGGTCTTTCCGCCACAGACTTGCTGTTTCGACATGGCTCATTCCAGACAACCTATCATCCTGCGGAAGGTGAGTATGCTGATAAGTGGTGTCGTAGCGCTTGCATTTTTGCTGCATATCTTGCCGTTCTTGTATCATGTTCTCAGTCAATCATCCCAGTGACACATTGTTTATTACAGAAACAGCTGTTCTGGCGCGGTTTGGAGTGCTAGCTCACTTGTCTGCATATGGTCTTGACTTGAGCATCCTAAGCTACACCTTCTAGAACTCTCTGGTTTTGAATCTCTCATGACACATGATTCCATCGCTGCAAAGGGCTGAAAGCTGGAGTGAGCCAATCAAAATGGCTGTTTTTCCCAATCAGCCAGCCACAAAGCTCAGAGGCTCTGCAAAGCACAGCTCAACAGAATCTCGTTGCCTGTGCGATCAACATAGCTGCGAACCACCGCTGTGGTGACCAATGCCTCGGTTCAAGCCATCGGGACGGCGCATCATAGCTTTGCATCATCTGAACCCCATCATATGCCACACAATTGCCACACCATCCTGGAAAAAAGCCAGAAAGTCTGATCAGCAAAGGGTCAATCCGCGCCATATCTAGATTGTTCCAGGTGGTGGAATAGCTCCAGATGGCACGGAGCCGTGCCCATCTCGTTTGAGCTTCCTCAGAGCGACAGCCGTTCTGACCATTCTGGTATCCATGAACTGGGTGTGACCTCTGCCCGTCCTCAAGGTACCAGGCAAATAGAATCTGATTGATATAAATTTAACTAACAGCAACTAACACTTGACAATCAAAGATTCGGCTTTCCGCAGCTCGAAGAAAAATTGCGTCAGCTCCTGCTGCCCAAGCAAAGACTTGACATACAGTACACGAGTGCGTACACGTAGCAATATGCCCTGCTGTTCGGGGCAAGGTCCTTTTGCAGAACTAGTGGCAATCATGGACATATTATGACATATTATATCATTGATACAGTGTAGCTTACCGCTGGAATGGTACCACTTGTGTGATTTCTGCAGACAATGCCCCTGCACAGGCACATGGCTGAAGATCGATGAAAAGCCTTTGCAACAAACACTAAACTAGTACTACTAGTAGCATGTCAAAGCCCATGGTCATCCAGGAGGTATTTGCACATGATTGCACGTTTGGTCACATGCAGAACACAAGTGTTGTGATGTCTGCAGGCCTCAGTAAATGCCGCACCACAGCTGATGCTCTGCCCTTTCACACTTGCCGCAATCTTGTAACATCTTGCAACATAACCCACGACCAGCAAGGCGTCCCAAAAACTCCTGGTACAAGAAAAAGATCTGGCAAATAATCAGCACCACCTCAGCTATGGAAGACCATAAAACAAGCAATGGCTAATGACCCAGAACAAGCGCTAGCCCCTCACATTGAATCTAGGTTCAACATGATGGTGTTCCCTAGATTTAATTGATTTGTTCCTCCCACTTGAATGAAACACAAAACATACTGAAATTCACGGCAAGCTGTTGGCAGCACGCGATTCTATCCAGAAGCCTGGCATCTTTTTGTATTGAACCTTTCCTGGGCCCTGATCAACCACTGCGAGCTGTAGCGTCCAAGCGACACACAAGAGCTGAAAAGTAAAGCCTTGCTGGATGGCAGATCAGCTGCTATGCCCTCATGACCCCGAAAAGAATTGGAAAAAAATATGTCTTATTCATATGTCTTACTCGGGTTTCTCTCTCTATCTATAACATGACGTTTTTTGCGAGGAGGTTCCTCCCAATTGATTCAAAATGTCCTCAATTATGGTCTCGTATCGAAGATATCGAAGTGACACAATCAATTTGAAACTTCCCACCCAACAGTCGTAGCGCCTGCCGGGCTCCGCAAATCTTCTCCCAGTGTTGGGGGTGGTGGACAGCTGCTGCGGCCAGTCATGCACCAAACCGCCCAGGAGATCAAGTACAGGAGATACACGCACAACTCTCGTCGAAATTGCCTTAGGCAGCAAGATGCGGCAAGGCAACACTGACAAGACTGGCAATGGTTGTTTCAGTCCGTTTCATGATTCTCATCTCACAGGTCCGACAGGTCCTAGTCTGAAGATGTTTGAAGCACTTTAAGATTCTTCAAGATGCTTGTGACCCAATTTGTTCCACTGCTCTTCAAGCAAAACCTGCACAAACTTCGTCCGCATGATCTCTTCTTGCTCAGCATCCTGAGGCGGAACAAATGTGCCCTGTGGATGTCATTTCGTGGCGGAAATGATCAATGGCTGAGTCTGTTCAATCACCAGGTTCCCGAGTTCCCACGCCTTCAGTGCGCGGATCATGCCAATGTCATCATCCAAAGCCCCCCGCAAGTACCACACGCGAATTTCGATCGGACGTTCGGGAAGATTCGAGTCCTCGAGAGCGCGGCGTAGCGCGGCAGACCTCCCAGGACCTCCCGGGACCTCCCCCTCTCCTCGAAATGCGGCACCAGGCCTCCAAGGAGAACGGATAGTAGGTCTGAATGTCTGGAGAATGCTGGAGAATGCTGGAGAATGTTCATATTCATATTGAAATTCAGATATTCAGATCAGGTAAGTATTTTAGTTTCCTTGAGTCGGGAGTGGCCATGCCTACTCAGATCCAAACGTGATGCATCATCAAGCAGTGTGCACCTTCAAATTCTGGTGCTTTTGGCCGGTGCACAGGCGCACGGTAAGAGCGAATCCTCATCTTATTCTCCTGACGTCATCGAACAAAGCACCAAAGTCCATGCAAACAACACCTTAAGTTGGTTCCACTCATTGGACTTCCACTCCATCAACATCCATCAACATGCAGTCTTGAAACAGGACTCCATTCCAATCGTTCCATGGATGTAAACCGCTGTAAACCCTTGATGTCCTGCAATTGTCCCCTGGACGGCAAGGATTCCAATGTCTCACCGGATTTGGTTACCTCGAAGTGCCGCGGCCTTGGAGGGCGAGCATGCAAAATCCAAGGAACAAATTGCATCATCGTTCCGCAAAGCACAAGGTGTGAATGTCCAACCCAAGGGAATCTTCAACAATAATCATCATCATCATCATCATCTTCTTCTTCTTCTTCTTCTTCTTCATCATCACCGTCGTCATCATCGTCATCATCATTGAATCACTGAATCATCATTGAATCATTGAATCATTTTCATCCCAGCTTTCTCCTGAGACTCCTGGCGTTCCCCAACACACTGTGTCCAGGAAGTCTGGCAACGTGGCCGTTCGGAAGCGCAGCAAACGCACCACGGTCCTTGTCAACGCCAGGTGCTCTGCAGGAAGCGATGAGGCCAGCAGAGCCTGAGGTGACGCCGTTCCTGTGGAACCCCAACTAGGCTCAGTAAAATGTGAGAAACGGATTAGCTCGGGGTCAAAAAGGTTGTATTATATTATATCATTTATCTGCAACATATATATCACTGCGTGTGTGTGTGTGCGCATGTTATCACAATAATATTGCATACTCAGAAATGGCGATTGGCCTTGCAGAAGGGAAAGCGGTGCCTATGTATGTATGTGTATGAGACCCGCGCTTGCATAACCACCCATACGAAACTGATTCTCCAGACTCCAGGATGTTGTCATGTAAAAACTTTTTTAGATTGTTTTGTGGTTATTCCTTTTGCCAACATCGTAATTTCTAGGTGATGATTTTTATATGGGATATATGCCTCCAGGATAAAGACAGTGTGGCTCCACGGAGATGAACAATTTTTGCTCAAGTCCATGGTGAAAACTTCATTGTGTACTGCGTTTGACAGTGTGTTTTGTTCTTTGACATGCTCATGTATCGCATGGAATGGGGCATTGCCTGGCGTGCGTATTTTGTGTATGTCCGTATAAGGTCCGCAATCCCTGATCATATTGATTTGTGTAATCTTAGTCAAGTGAAATACGGGGGGCGTAATGGTACCTATATACATGCGTGTATACATCTGCTGTACCTCGACTGCAGGTCAATGTGAAAAGATGTCAAAAATGTTGAAGAAGGAATAATCCCATATAGGTCCAACTGACTAAAACATACACAACTGACTGAAGTGGGTTTGATGGTAGTCCAGGAGCTCGTCCCAAGACCTCAACATTCTCGCCCAGTTGATCCCAAGCATGTCCATAGTCTGCAGCTGATTTGTGTTCCCCCATCAGCACTGTCATCAAGTCCTGGCGCGGCCCCACTATGCCCTACTCCGAGAAGTACCTAAGACAGGATATGGATTTATATCATGTATTACAAAATATGGATTGATATGGGACAACACTGTGTCCTCCACAACACCAAACTCATTGTGCTGTAGTGCCACGTCCAAAACCTTGGCACGTTAGCCGCTCGGCGGATCATTCTTTCATCAGATTCATCTCAGACTGATCCTGCAGATGAACCTTGGAACCGTGAGCCACTCTAGTATACTCTACAACAAGTCTGAAATCGCCAAAAAGTTTACAAGAGTTGCAGCTGAATCCACAGATTTTCTCCAATCCTTCGCAGCCCAGGGGCATTGCGACCACTGGCATCTCGCTGAAAAGGTGATGCGGACAGCCTCACCAGCAGTCGAGCGTGTTGAGCTTGGCCCCGGCAAGCACAGCAGTGCAGCAGCGTCCAGCCTGGACTTTGATGGCCATTTGGCCATTGAATCACCGCAGTGGTGGCAATACACAAAGAGTGTCTATGTGTATGCGCATGTGCTGATTTACATTATGCTGATAGGCAAAAAGTTCTCAGACGTTGTGCATTGATAGTCGCACTTCCAATATCCACATTATCCACCGACTATATTTCCCCACTTGCGGTCGCCAATCCAGCGGCCTAAGACCGGCAGCTTCTGATGCAAAAGACTAGGCATCAAGTCCAGCTGGGCACAGAAGGCGGAGCTTGACTCAGCTGCCAGGCTGATTCAAACGTGCGGAGTGAGTGCTGATGGTACTGTGACTACAACGCACTAATATACGCTTCATTCTTCCGGGATGTTTTCCGTGACAGAATCTGGCAATACACTTGTGAGGTGACACAAACTAGATGCTCCGCGTACATCCCTTTGGCCCAGGAAGCTCTCTCTCTCGCTCTCTAGTCTGCAAGGCGAGTTGCGTCCTCGGCCTTCATCTTCAAATCGGGCAGTAGAAACTCCAAACAGGGATTCAACAAATCGTATACCTTAGCTTGAACCCTTCGGCTGTCCCTGAGTCAATCCGAAATATCCCAACTTTTAAGTGGCAAGTTGGCACAGAATAAAGCTGCAAGCAAGTCTTTGAAAAAAAGAAAAGATGCAACAAAAAGCTGACTGAGCAAAGTGAAGTAGCCAAGACTTTGTTTTCCTCCTCCACCGATTCAGGTTCCGCATCCTTCTCGTCGTGATCATGCGACTGTGTGGCATGCCAGCAAGCCACTTTGGCAAGCTGTTCATCATGCAGCGCAATGTCCACCACTTCGCCACTGAGGCACAGCACCCGATGGGCTGGGATAGCTCGTCCATGGGCTGATTCGCTTGCTGATTGTCCCAATTGGAACAGGTGAACCTGCCCACAATTGTCTCCCACAGCAAGGAGCCGACCGGATGATGCAAAGCGCAAGACTCTCGGTACAGCCGACAACCTCTTGGCACCCTCAGCATCCTTAGAGATGTCAAGAAATGTCCGGAAGCCAGTGCGGACCTCATGCACAACAACATGTGAGCTCTCACCACTCGTCGCCACTTGCGCTGGAGGATGAGAATCCCTTGCCACCAGACCTGCATGGGATATGGACTGCCTGCCTGGCCTTGCTGGGGAGGAACGTCGATCCTCTTCTCGGTTCCGCCTTTGAAAATCATGGCCCACGGCCATGCAGGACAGTCCCCGTGGCATACTATGAAGGCGAACTTCGTGGCAGATCTGGGCCACCCCGGGCGTGCAGAGGTTCCATATGCAGCAGATGGAGCCGGCATTCTTGTCAGTTGCACTGGGATCCTTGTGATCCTTCAGGTTCACCAAGCCGGCCTCAGTTTAACGTCGCCCACAAAAATGTCGACTGTCTGGAAGCTCAGCTTGAAGGGAAGACGGGAAGACCTGAAAACACCAAAAGAGTCAGCTATGCACCGACAAACGCAACCGAGCTGCTAGAAAGTATTCCCCAGGCAGAAAAGCCAAATCCACCACCTCAATGTGATGCTTGGCACACCGGAGCTTCTCCTTCGCTGGAAATTCGCCTGTCCAACACGCCAAACCAACGAATTGACCGGACTGATTCCCCGCCACAGCAGCGATGCCAAACTCGCCATCGCTGGAGGACTTGACGGCCACCGTTCGATGTCGGTCGATTTGCTCCAAAGATCCACAGAACAACTCACGTGGCTGTGGCCACTTGTCACTTGGCAGCCGGAAGACCTGCGGCACAAAAAGCAACATCCCTTTTGAAGGACAAGCTGTGACAAGCTGACACGCCCGGGAGATGTTCAATTATTCGTGGCATAGAAGAAGCAAAACTCTCAAATACCTTCCAGAATTCAAGCTCCAAATTGCAGGTCAATGGTGACATTAAATATATATATATATAATGATCGATGATGATGATGATGATGATGATGATGATGATGATGATGATGATGATGATGATGATGATGATGATGATGATGATGATGATGATGATGATGAT
>BGPT01001918.1:14258-75929 GCA_003297045.1 Symbiodinium sp. clade C Y103
AACTGTTCACACAGCAGCTGAAAAGGGAAGTCAACTGAAATCAAAACAGAGTTGTTTTGACTTTGAAGAGAATTATTTTCTGCTTTCAATTTGTTTTGAGTGCTGCCGAGTCACATTTGAGTGTGTTGCGCCAACAACAACGACAACAACAAGAACAAAAGCAAGAACAACAAGAACAACGAGAACAACAAGAACAAGAAGAAAAACAAGAAAACAAGAAAAACAAGACTAAGAACAAGACTAAGAACAAGAATAACAACAACAACAACAACAACAACAACAAGAAGAGGGATAGCGTTACAGACATTATTTAAAACACACAGCCCTGACTCTCCATTTTTTGAACAAAAATCCTTCAACCTGACCCCCCATTTTTTTCAAAAATCCTGGGAGTCAGGTTTCCCTCAATTCTTCTCTTTCGAGCTTCAGAAAGCCAACCTGTAAACAAGAACAAGAACAACAACAACAACAACAACAACAACAACAAGAAGAACAAGAACAAGAACAAGAGGGATAGCCTCACGCACACTATTTAAAACACACCGTCCTGACTCTTCATTTTGACCACGCTGTGTGTGTGTGACAAAGTTGTGCGTGACAAAGCTGTGTGTGTGTGAGAAGGTTCTGCGGATAAAGGTTTGTGCGAGTAAGTTTGGTCAGAGAAAGTTATATGTCAAAGTTGTGTGTGTGCTTGTGTGACCACGCTGTGTGCGAGAAGCTGTGTGTGAGGCAGTTATTTCTGTTCTGGTGGGAGTTAGTCTTGGGGGGGTGATGAAAGTTGGATATCTTAGATATGTTATATGGAGCCTGGAATCTATCTACAGATAGGGTCTGAGTTGTAAAGAAGCATTCAAGGATATGAGATCTAAGGGCAAGGGAGTCCAGTTGAGCGTCTGGTGGGAGTTAGTTAAAAAGTGGATATCTTAGGTATGTTATATGGAACCTGGAATCTATATACAGATAGGGTCCGAGTTGCAAAGAAGCTTTCAAGGATATGAGATGCAAGGGTAAATGAGTCCAGTTGAGCGTCTGGTGGGAGTTAGTCTTGGGGGGTGATAAAAAGTGAATATCTTAGGTAAAGAAGAGGGATAGCGTTACAGACNTTTCGCAGCTACAAATGTATCGGCTGTAGCGAATTGCCGAATCTGTAGAATTGCGTAGATCTCGGAACTGTTCACACAGCAGCTGAAAAGGGAAGTCAAATGAAATCAAAACAGAGTTGTTTTGACTTTNGAATCTGTAGAATTGCGTAGATCTCGGAACTGTTCACACAGCAGCTGAAAAGGGAAGTCAAATGAAATCAAAACAGAGTTGTTTTGACTTTGAAGAGAATTATTTCTGCTTCCAATTTGTTTTGAATGCTGCCGAGTTACATGTGAGTGTGTTGCGCCAACAACAACAACAACAACAACAACAAGAAGAACAAGAACAACAAGAACAATAAGAAAAACAAGAAAAACAAGAAAAACAAGAAAGACAAGAAAAACAAGAACAAGAACAAGAATTAGAAGAACAACAACAACAACAACAACAACAACAACAACAGTCTTTACTTGGATACTTCCATTAGTCTTTCATCCCTTCCAGGCATGAAAACTAGGCAATAACTTCGAGGTTAGTCATTTTTATAGTGAACATGTCGATTCACCATCACATCAACTTAAACCCAAAAAGTTCTAGGTACCTCCATATCCTTCATTTAGTTCACATGGTGATTAACCGTTACACTTGGACCCGTCCAGGGCGAAGGTGGACTCCGGAACCCGAATTGGAGGATGAGGGTGCCAATGCGTCCGGGCTACGATGGGTGACTTCGGGACGGTTGGAGAAAATGTTCAGCGTTGTAAACCATGGGCTTCTACCATCAAACATTAAAAAAAGTGGTGTATACATGGTAAATAATGAGGTTGAAAAATTATCATAGGCATAATTGTGTATATTTTTGGAGGCTTGAAAACAAAGAATTGAGGGAAACCTGACTCCCAGGATTTTTTAAAAACATGGGAAGTCAGGTTGAGGGAATTTTGTACAAAAAATGAAGAGTCAGGACGGTGTGTTTTAAATAGTGTGCGTGATGCTATCCCTCTTGTTGTTGTTGTTGTTGTTGTTGTTGTTGTTGTTGTTGTTGTTGTTGTTGCTGTTGCTGTTGTTGTTCTTGTTCTTGTTCTTGGTCTTGTTCTTGTTCTTGTTCTTGTTCTTATTGTTGTTTACAGGTTGGCTTTCTGAAGCTTGAAAGAGAAGAATTGAGGGAAACCTGACTCCCAGGATTTTTTGAAAAAAATGGGGAGTCAGGTTGAGGGATTTTGTACAAAAAAATGAAGAGTCAGGACGGTGTGTTTTAAATAGTGTGCGTGACGCTATCCCTCTTGTTGTTGTTGTTGTTGTTGTTGTTGTTGTTGTTGTTGTTGTTCTTGTCCTTGTTCTTGTTCTTGTTGTTCCTGTTGTTCCTGTTGTTCCTGTTGTTCCTGTTGTTCTTGTTGTTCTTGTTGTTCTTGTTGTTCTTGTTGTTCTTGTTGTTCTTGTTGTTCTTGTTGTTCTTGTTGTTCTTCTTGTTGTTCTTCTTGTTGTTCTTCTTGTTGTTCTTCTTGTTGTTCTGCTTGTTGTTGTTCTTGTTGTTCTTCTTGTTGTTCTTCTTGTTGTTCTTCTTGTTGTTCTTCTTGTTGTTCTTCTTGTTGTTCTTGTTGTTGTTGTTGTTGTTGTTGTGGGTGTTGTTGTTGTTGTTGTTGTTGTTGTTGTTGTTGTTGTTGTTGTTGTTGTTGTTGTTGTTGTTGTTGTTGTTGTTTTCAGGTTGGCGTTCTGNGGTGTTGTTGTTGTTGTTGTTGTTGTTGTTGTTGTTGTTGTTGTTGTTGTTGTTGTTGTTGTTGTTGTTGTTGTTGTTTACAGGTTGGCGTTCTGAAGCTTGAGAGAGAAGAATTGAGGGAAACCTGACTCCGAGGATTTTTGACAAAACTGGGGAAGTCAGGCAGTTTGAGGGATTTTTGAAAAAATGAAAAGTCAGGACGGTGTCTGTTTTAAATAGTGTGCGTGACGCTATCCCTCTTGTTCTTGTTTTTGTTGTTGTTGTTGTTGTTGTTGTTGTTGTTGTTGTTGTTCTTGTTGTTGTTCTTGTTCTTGTTCTTGTTCTTGTTGTTCCTGTTGTTCCTGTTGTTCTTGTTGTTCTTGTTGTTCTTGTTGTTCTTGTTGTTTTTGTTGTTCTTGTTGTTCTTGTTGTTCTTGTTGTTCTTGTTTTTGTTCTTGTTGTTCTTGTTTTTGTTCTTGTTTTTGCTCTTGTTGTTGTTGGCGCAACACACTCACATGTAACTCGGCAGCATTCAAAACAAATTGGAAGCAGAAAACAATTCTCTTCAAAGTCAAAACAACTCTGTTTTGATTTCATTTTGACTTCCCTTTTCAGCTGCTGTGTGAACAGTTCCGAGATCTACGCAAGTCTACAGATTCGGCAATTCGCTACAGCCGATACATGTGTAGCTGCGAAAGGAACTCAATAACTTGCTACTGCTACTGTAGTTATTTCTTTTTAGAGAGAGCCACTTGTTTCTGTCTTTGGAGGCTGTGTATCTACTTTTTCCATTAGTTTGCCTCCCCTTCTTCCTCCGATTATTTTTTCAACTTATTCGAGTTATTGTGGTTATTCCGTTCCTTCTTGTCGGAGAGTTCCTATCCATTCACCTGAGCTCATATTACACAGACACCATCAACTGTGCGTGTTGCAGGTGGCAACTGCGCCAATCTCTCGGGCGCAGTGCAGCTGGGACATGAAACCATGTCTTCTGGAAACTCTTTTCGGTCTGGAAAACCCCACATAAAGAGTTTGTTTGCTTTTTCACATCTTGTCGCAGCAAGAACCAGTTTTGGCAGCACCGATGTGCAAAGCACAGGTTTGGCTGCTCTAGCGAAATCAATGGTTGCCGGACTCCAGTCCACTGCGACCGCAAAAAGCCCAGGCTTTCGTTCTCCTCTTCTCAGGTAGGGACATACATGACTTTGTCACATGCTTCGCCACACACAGCTTTGTCACATCTGTTTCACACAGGTTTGTCACACACACTTTTTTCACACAATCCATTGACATGTGGGGTTATCCAAATCCGATCCTAAAACTCTATACTCTCTGCTTTTGCTGACACTTAAAGCTCCTCAAAATACGGACCAGGGGGGAATCGAAGACCCACCGTCACCAAATTGCTACCTGGTACATCGCCCTGCAAAATGCTCCNATACGGACCAGGGGGGAATCGAAGACCCACCGTCACCAAATTGCTACCTGGTACATCGCCCTGCAAAATGCTCCTCCGACACACGCAGTTTACCACCTATTTACGACCACTTTGTCACAGACAACTTTGTCACGTACAACTTTGCCTACATACAACCTTGTCACACACAACTTTGTCACACACCATGCAACATTGTCACAAACAACTTTGTCATATACAACTTTGTCACACACAACTTTGTCACACGCAATTTTGTCAACGACACCTTTGTCACACGCAACTTTGTCACATATAACCACACAGGTTTGTGACACACAACTCTGTCACACATAACTTTGTTACATACAACTTTGTCACACACAAATGTGTCACACACAACTTTGTCATCACTGCATACAACTTTGTCATATACAACTTTGTCACCCTCGACTTTGTGACACATACCTTTGTCACATACACATACACACACACGCGCACACACAACTTTGTCGCACACAGCATCTTTCTCACACACAGCTTGGTCACACACACCAACTTTGTCACACACAACTTGTCACAGACAACTTTCTCTGACTCAACTTACTCACACACAGCTTCGTCGCACACAGCATCTTTCTCACACACAGCGTGGTCACACACACACAACTTTGTCGGACGCAACTTTGTCACACACAACTTGTCACATACAACTTTGTCTTACATAACTTACTCACACACAGCTTTGTCCGCAGAACCTTCTCACACACACACACACAGCTTTGTCACACACAACTTTGTCACACATAACTTTGTCACACCTGACTTTCTCACATACAACTTCGTCACACACAGCTTTGTCACATCTGTTTCACACACAGCTTTGTCACACACACCTTTTTCACACAATCCATTGACATGTGGGGTTGTCCGAATCCGATCCTCAAACTCTATACTCTCTGCTCTTGCTGACACTTAAAGCTCCTCAAAATACGGACCAGGGGGGAATCGAAGACCCACCGTCACCAAATTGCTACCTGGTACATCGCCCTGCAAAATGCTCCNATACGGACCAGGGGGGAATCGAAGACCCACCGTCACCAAATTGCTACCTGGTACATCGCCCTGCAAAATGCTCCTCCGACACACGCAGTTTACCACCTACTTACGCCGTTTTTGGGTCTTTTCGGCCGATCTCACCCCCACACCCCCTTATCTTACTTCGTTCGCAAACATCACTTCAGCCTATGCCTACTGGCAGGCTTTCGTCATTAAACTAGACGACGACAATGTGGCCCCAAAGAACGCAGGATGGAAGAGACGAGAAGATAACACACACGAAACGAAGATGATAAAACGATGATGATGATGATGATGATGATGATGATGATGATGATGATGATGATGATGGTGATGGTGATGGTGATGGTGATGGTGATGGTGATGATGATCATGATGATGATGATGACCATGATGATCATGATGATCATTATGATCATGATCATGATCACGGTGATGATCATGGTAATTAGGATCATGTTCATGATGATGATGATGATGATGATGATGATTATGATGATGGTGATGGTGACGGTGATGGTGATGGTGGTGATGATGATAATGATGAATTATAGATGACGTAGGTCATATTCATAGTTTGATGCTCTTTCGTCCCCACAGGAGGTTTGTTGAAGGGCTGCCACATGAGTGAAGGTCAGAATGGCAAGAGATGCTGGAGGCTTTACCTGGAAAGTTTTTACACTGAGAAACTTTTACACATAGAAGTCATAGAAGCCTCAACACAGACCAGCCTTTACACAGAGAAGCTTTGACGCACGCAGCCACACACACACACACAACATTTTTGCACAGAGAAGCCTTTACACACACACAGAAGCTTTTGCACAGAGCAGTTTTTACACCCAGACGTTCTTACACACAGATGCTTTCTCACGCAGAGGCTTGGACACACAGGAGCTTTTAAACAAAGACGCCTTTACGCCGTACACAGAAGCATTTACACGGAGCAATTTTTGCACACAGGCGCTTTTATACACAGATGCTTTTGCGCACAGAACCTTTTACACACAAACACCTTGAATTACCAAAAGAAGCTTTTACACATTGACAATGCCAATCCCTATATTTGAGCCCCCCAGACTGGAGCAAAACACAACCTACACACCATTTTTGCATCAAAATCATCAAATCATCTAAACATGTTCCTAAATGTCAGGATTCACAAGTCACCACCTAAACGCCGCAATCGCAACGACTTCCTAAAATTGGTCCGCCAAGTTGAATTTGAGAAAAGTATACAACCGCCACGACTTTCACAACAGGAAGTAACTTTAATGCCTTAATTTGCGCACGAAAACTACCCGTGCTGGTGAATCAACCCCACGTTTTTTTCCGGGGGAAAATTGCTATAACAGGCGCCCTGGGTCCTCCAGCCATTTGCGTGCCTTTGTCACAAGTTCATCATTTTCAGGCAGGCTGAAATCTCTGACAGCCTCGCGCACTGCGTCTTTGACATCCTCCCAATCCTCGATGCGGCGAGACCGGCGAAGCAGGTCGCGTCCCTTCTCCTAGCAGGGGAATGTCTGAGCCATGAAACCCTGCAAAACATGCTGATGTCACATGAATTGTGGAAAAGTTTCAACACGTTAGCGGGTCCGGTTTGGCTACAACCATCCTGTTTCAGCCAGGTGCGTGCTCTTCTCACAAGTTCATCATCCTCTGGCACGTTGTGAACTTCGACAGCTTTGCACACTGCGCCGTTGACCTGCTTCACATCTCGGTTGCCAAGAGCCAGCCGAATCAGGTCGCGTCCCTTCTCCTAGCAGGGGAATGTCTGAGCCATGAAACCTTGCAAAACATGCGGATGTCAAATAACAGATCGGTTTGAAGACGTTAGCGGGTCCGGTTTGGCTACAGCCATCCTCACCCGGGGAAAACATGGAAAAACCTTGTTTTGAAAGGCAAAAGTGGCGGGGCAACTGCTACCTTCTTGCATTCAGAATGGCAAACAAAGGACCGCGCCTCCAGACCCATGTGCAAAGCAAACGTGGCAAAAAAACGCAGTGTAGAATGATTTCAGAAACAAATCATAGGCACGATCCAAGGTAGGATTTGCTGAAAAAGAAAATTGTGCGACCGAAAGAAGGCTAGCTTGATTCCGGCTGCGCACCGTTTGCAGCCTGCTATATAGTTGTTTTGTTTTCTCGTCCTGTATTCTCTTGTGTGCCCCCTTTTGCTTGTCAATTTGTCGGTTAGAGTTAGAGCCTTTACTCCATTGTTTCCCACTGGGTCGCCTAACCTGCCCAGATTCATCGAGCTAGGTCCAGCTAGGTGCAGAATGGCGCTTGAGAAGTTAACCAGCTTAGGTCCCAAGGGTTGGTGAGCGAAAGCTAAGCAGGGAGGGGAGAAGAAATAAAAGTCATCAGGGCAAGTTATGTGAAGGAAGCTGCACAAACAAGGGGGATCAAGGGGTGGCCCCTTGGGTGTCCTGGAATGCGACTTCTCCCTAAATGAACTCAACCAAAACATACACAGTAGTTTTGCCCCCGGCTTGCCAGCTGAAGGTCTCTAGATTTTGGCAACACACCCCGCGGGCGCACACACCGATGATAGAGATTATCTCTGTTCGAGATTGAGGTAGTGCATGCCTTGAGGATTCTTAACCTGAAGTAAGCAGCCTGAGTAGATACCAGTAGTACCACACAAGGCGGTGGCGGAAGTTTCAAGAATAGGAAAACTATAGGAGAGGTTCGTTGCTGTGAATGATGGATGGCAGAGCGAACCTCCCACTGATGGACCGACACGTGGCTGGAGGCAGCGCAGTGTTGTTGTGGTTGCAGTTGTAGTTGTTGTAGTTGTAGTTGTTGTTGTTGTGCAGGGCAGTGTAGTGCTGTTGTAGTGGTTACCGTGGTTGTAGTTGTAGCCGTTGTAGCTGTAGTTGTCATGTAATTGAAGTTGTAGTTGTAGCTGTAGTGTTGTTGTTGTTGTTGTTGTTGTTGTTGTTGTTGTTGTAGCTGTTGTAGTTGTAGTTGTAGTTGTAGTTGTAGTTGTAGTTGTAGTTGTAGTTGTAGTTGTAGTGGTTATTGTGGGCGTAGTTGTAGTTGTAGTCGTAGTGGTAGTTGTAGTGGCAACGTAGTGACAACGTAGTGACAAAAGTCCCACCAAGGCCAAACACACGCGGGCCCGCGGGCCCGCGGGCTCCGCGGGCTCTGCGGGCCCCCGCGGGCCGACCAAACCGAGCCCATACTCCGGCGGGCCCTGCGCGGGGCCCGCGGGCCCAGCCCATACTCCCCGGGCCCAGCCCCGGCGGGCATGGCGCGGCTTACGGGCCCGAGAAAGGGCGTCATTTTCTGTGAGATTGGTCAATGAACAGTTCAACCTAATGATGCGTTTCAATGAGTTTATTTTCTTCAAGCGCAGCAAAACCGCAATCACTTAGCACGGCAGTCAAAAACAATCACCTTGCACGGCAACGACACAACCACTTGGCACAGATAATGCCACAGAGTACAGGGGCACGTTTTTCGAGTATAGGTGACTCCAACTAGCCTTTAGATAGTGTGCGAAAAAGAATATTGTTTTTCTTACGGTCGCCCCTCCCTACAAAAACAATACATTGATAATGTCAAGAAGGTTGACATGGTAAGTATTATCAAGTGGAGATTGGATTTCTGCGACCTTCCCCTCCCGTACAAAACCACACGTTGATAATGTCAAAAAAGTTGACATGTTAAGTGTTGTTAAGTAAAGATTCAAATTCTACGGACCCCCCCTACAAGACAACACGTTGATAATGTCAAGAAAGTTGACATGGCAAGATGCGTTAAGTGAAGTTAACATGTCTGTTAAGAGAAGATCAATTTTCAACGGCCCCCTCCCCCTACAAAACAACACGTTGATATTGTCAAGAAAGTTGACATGGTAAGTATTGTTAAGTGAAGAATATCTTTGATTTCTATGGGCTTCCCTCCCCCAAAACAGGATGTTGATGATGTCTAGACGTTTGACATCGTAAGTTATGTTCAATGCAGGCTAAACTTCTACGGCCCCCCGTTCCCCTACAAAACAACACGCTGATAGTGTGAAAAGTTGACACAGTTAGTTATGTGAAATGAAGTTTAAATCTACGGCNCTAAACTTCTACGGCCCCCCGTTCCCCTACAAAACAACACGCTGATAGTGTGAAAAGTTGACACAGTTAGTTATGTGAAATGAAGTTTAAATCTACGGCCCCCTTTGCCTCCAAAACCATGCGTTGATAATGTCAAGAAAGTCGACATTGTAAGTTGTGTCAAGTGAAGATTAAACCTTTGCGGCTTCCCACAAAAGAGTTGACATGGGAGGTNAACCATGCGTTGATAATGTCAAGAAAGTCGACATTGTAAGTTGTGTCAAGTGAAGATTAAACCTTTGCGGCTTCCCACAAAAGAGTTGACATGGGAGGTATTGTTGAGTGAAGATAAAATCTTTGCGGCTTTCCACTCCCCTAAAAAACAATACGTTGATAGTGGGAAGAAAATTGACATGGCAAGTGTTGTCAAGTGGGGATTAAATTTCTACGACCTTCCCCTCCTGTACAAAAAACAAATGTTGATAATGTCAAAAAAGTTGACATGGTAAGTGTTGTTAAGTAAAGATTCAAATTCTACGGCCCCGCTACAAGACAACACGTTAATAATGTCAAGAAAGTTGACATGGTAAGGTGCGTTAAGTGAAGATAACATGTCTGCTCAGTGAAGATTAATTTTCTACGGCCCCCTCCCCCTACAAAACAACACGTTGATAATGTCAAGAAAGTTGACATGGTAAGGTGTGTTAAGTGAAGAATTAATTTCTACTGCCTCCCCCCTCCCCTACAAAACAATACGTTGATAGTGTGAAGAAAGTTGACATGGTAAGTATTGTTAAGTGAAGAATATCTTTGATTTCTATGGCCTTCCGTCCCCTCCAAAACAGTACGTTGATACTGTCAAGAAGTTCGACATGGTAAGTTATGTTCAATGCAGACTAAACTTCTACGGCCCCCCGTTCCCCTACAAAACAACACGCTGATAGTGTGAAAAGTTGACACAGTTAACCATGCGTTGATAATGTCAAGAAAGTCGACATTGTAAGTTGTGTCAAGTGAAGATTAAACCTTTGCGGCTTCCCACAAAAGAGTTGACATGGGAGGTTATTGTTGAGTGAAGATAAAATCTTTGCGGCTTTCCACTCCCCTAAAAAACAATACGTTGATATGATAGTGTGAAGAAAATTGACTTGGCAAGTATTGTCAAGTGGGGATTAAATTTCCACGACCTTCCCCTCCTGTACAAAAACAAACGTTGATAATGTCAAAAAAGTTGACATGGTAAGTGTTGTTAAGTAAAGGTTCAAATTCTACGGCCCCCCCTACAAGACAACACGTTGATAATGTCAAGAAAGTCGACATTGTAAGTTGTGTCAAGTCAAGGATAAATTTCTACTGCCCCCCCCTCACCTACAAAACAATACGTTGATAGTTTGAAGAAAGTTGGCATGGTAAGTATTGACACAGGAAGATTAACTCTCGACGGCCGCCCTCTCCCCTACAAAGCAATACGTCACATTGCTAGTGTGACGTGGTAAGTTATGTTCAGCCAAGTTTAAATTCCTACGGCCCCCCCTCCCCTGCAAAGCAATTTTATGGTGTGTGGTGTTTAGGAGGGAAGATATACACATCCAGATCTCACCGCATCAAGCGATTGCAGATTGACCCCGAGGGTAGAGGTCTCACTGGCGCACACACCCGCACAGGATCCAGGCTCAACCGCGCACATGAAAGCAACCCTTTAGGGTTTATAATTAAGGGAACAGGGGGGGAACAGGGGAACAGGGGGGGAACTAGGGGGAACAAGGAGGGGAAGGGAACATAAACAGATACAACCCTTTAGGGTTTATAATTCGGGGAACAGGGGGGGAACAGGGGAACAGGGGGGGGGGAACAGGCGGGGGGAACAGGGGAGAACAAGGAGGAACGGGGGGAACAGGGGGGAAGGGAACATAAACCAAAGCAACCCTTTAGGGTTTACAATTGGGGTAACAGGGGAACAGGGGGGGAATAAGGAGCGAAGGAGGTCTGGCACCAGAGGGGCTAGAAGGGCCCCGGAGAGAACCCAATGTTCATCAGAGGCGTTGAGGCAAGCGGGTTTGTATTGGGACCACTGTTTGCAACAGCATGTGGGTGTGTTGCCAAGCGACCAATCTGTCATAGCGGTCTTGTGATTGCAGAGGATGTCCAGAACTGCCTGATGTTTGATGAAAAGGACTTTGAAAGAGGGATTATGGCAGGGGACATGATGTGCCAAGACCTCATGAAACCATTGACGGAGGAAGCGACTGACAGTGCGTTCCAGGTCCGGTGAGAGGGACCACGGGAGGCGANGGGGACATGATGTGCCAAGACCTCATGAAACCATTGACGGAGGAAGCGACTGACAGTGCGTTCCAGGTCCGGTGAGAGGGACCACGGGAGGCGAATGGCTGCAGCTTTGGGTGCCGGTTTGCCCTTCCACCACGTGATGGTGGCATCAATAGCCTGAAGAGAGAGAGTTCGAAAAGGCTCTTGGATGTTGCTGGCCAGTCGTCGTAGGGCATAAGACATGGTGAGGCCCCCGTCCAAGGATCGNCTGAAGAGAGAGAGTTCGAAAAGGCTCTTGGATGTTGCTGGCCAGTCGTCGTAGGGCATAAGACATGGTGAGGCCCCCGTCCAAGGATCGAAGAAACTTGGTAGCTTCGAAACGAGATTTGGTGTTGGATCCCAGATCATGGATGAGTTTCCACATCTCCAAGCGGCTTTGAAAGCGAGGGGAGCTAAGAATCGCTTTGACTGTCGAAGGAGTGAATTTATGGTGACGTTTGCGCCATAAGGTGGCCAAGCCAAACTGGGGATTCAGGTTCATTGCAGGTCGCTTGAGAAGACCTTTGCGAGGATGAAAAAACTGGCAGATGAAAGGGTAGTTCAAACGGGGTTGCCACTCTTGGATTAGGGCCAACTCGAGACTGCGGAAGTCTGGACGGCGTAGAAAGATTGGGAGTGGAGCCCAAGTGAACAAACTGTTCTGTTCATGCCAGTAGCGCAGAGAAAGTTCTGCTTGAACCAGGCGATCTTTGCCCAGTTGGAGGAATTTGCGGAAACGAGAGTGTTCCCGAGACATGACTCCATTGATGGAGGAGCCAATGTAGAATTTGGGCTGCAAGTTCTGTATATGGGTGAAGCGTATGTACACCGAATTGGGTTGAAAGAAGTCTTGCATGAAAAAGGCATGGTCCGACAAGTGAGGGGACCACACATAGCGGAGNACAAGTGAGGGGACCACAAATAGCGAAGATTGGCACAACCCTCCAAAATAGCTTTCAGTTTGGAATTCGGATTGAGACCATGAACAATCATGAGAAGCATGAGCCTGACTTGAGTGATACGAAAGGCAAAGAACAGCATGATGGAAGAAGAAGTGGTAAACGGAGTAAGAATTAAGAGAACAAGAACCATGGAATGAAGGAGGTGGAGAAGCGATTGAAGGTGTTTGTGCTTGAGCTTGCGACGTAGTTGAGGGCCTAGTCAACAGCTCATGGTCACCGCCACGGTCAGGACTTTGACCAAGTTGGTGTCGTTGAAATTGCCTTTGAGGATCGACACGGGAAGGCCCATCATGAGTGCTGTACGTTGGACGGTGTCAATCGCAGAATCTGGTTGTGCTTGCCACCAATCTTCTACCTTGGTCAAATTTCTCTCCACAGTAGAACGTTGAGCGGGAGAGAGGTCCAAATCATGAAGCCATTGTTTGAATGTACGGACGGCCAGAGATGTGATGGGATGGTCTTTGAGCCAGTCATTGGGAGTGGTGGGAGTGACCAAAAGTGAAGCCGGTTCAAATGCCGGAGCGGGGGCGGCTGCCTTGCCCTGAAGTGCACGAGCGATAGGTGTGGAAGGAGGATGAACCTATGGTGAGGACGAGGAAGGAGGAGGAGCTGAAGATTCCGGTGGAGTGGAATCCGGGACATCGCCCAAGCGTTGTTTGAGTTCTGCCACCTGCTGTTGTAGCTGGGTAATCGTGTGTTGGGATGATGGATCGGTGGCCTTCATCGGGGCCCATTGTTGGATATATTCTGCGACGACCTTCGCCGCATATATGTACTTGGTGTTGTTGATCTTGTCCAGCGTCTGTCCATCCTGTCGAGCTTTGCATTGAGAGATCCGGTCCATGTCGATGCCACGATTTCGAAGCTGGGAAAGTAGTTCAGTGCCAAAGACCACTGTGGCTATGTCTCCAGTCGGAATCAAATAAAGTTCGCGGCCATGCGCCAATTTGCGAAGCCAAAAGTTGTCGGCTTGTTGATATAGCAAGGCCGCCAAAGGCAAAGCCAGTGGATCACACCCTTCAATATCCAGCTTTGAAGTGAAAGCTGAGGACCGAATGGTCCGAGGAAGAGTCAAGCCGTTGACTTTGTTGCAGTCATGGTGGGTCGTATCACTTTGCCAAAATTGGTTGGCATCAAAGCCATAGACTCGAACTTCGTCTTGTGTAGGTGAAGCTGATGCGGGAGTGGGAGGTCGAGAAGGAGGAGTGGATCCACGTTGCGAAGGACATGGAGAAGGTGTGGACCCCAAAGGACCACCTGGTGGTGGAGATGGAGAATGGTGTGGAGTGGAAGGGCTGAGCAGTTGTGTTGGAGGAATGGGCTGAGTAGCCGGGATGGATTGCGATGGAGGAATGCATTGAGTGGGTGAGCAAGGTGTCGGTGGAAAAGGGCATGGANTTGTGTTGGAGGAATGGGCTGAGTAGCCGGGATGGATTGCGATGGAGGAATGCATTGAGTGGGTGAGCAAGGTGTCGGTGGAAAAGGGCATGGAGGGCCCGGATGCCAGCTGCGAGGAGGGGCGGGAACGCCCGGAGAAGAAGTACCCAAGGGACGACTGTAAGGGCCAGACATATGGTAAGGTCCAGGCATAGGCGACCACGTAGGTCGAAACAAAGGTGGTCTCTGAAGTTCCTGCCTGGGAGGAACTGCGCGAATCGACGATCCCATAGGGCCACGCCACGTAGGAAAGCCCGGAAGGACACGTTCAGCTCGAGGTGAGCGGGAGCGATCAGNATCCCATAGGGCCACGCCACGTAGGAAAGCCCGGAAGGACACGTTCAGCTCGAGGTGAGCGGGAGCGATCAGAAGAGGCCATGGTGCCCGGGTCGATGCAAAGGATATACAACAGGGCAGCACAAGACGAGCACTTAGTATCACGGAAAAAGCAGGGTCATGCCAACTTAGTAAGACCAGGGGTTCTCGGCTTAGCCCCAGGCCATATTCAGAAAAGATGAATACCACTAAAAACAGCAACAAACAAGGGACAAAGACAAAAGGAAAAGGAAGACCGACAGACAAGAAAAAGGCAAAAGAGAAAACGGAAACAAAGTCTTGGCAATGTCCATGGTCGTTGAAAGCAAATTGAAACCCTTTGTGGGGTTCTCGGCTTAGCCCCTGGCCATACCATCAATGAACAATGAAAGCAAGCTGAGAGATCAGATTGAGACAACCGTGCAGTGGGTAAACCTCTTTTCCGGAAGAAAATGTCCAGAGTCACACTCTAGAAACTATGGTACAAAGATGGCACTCCGTTCAGCACTCATTGGTCATCATCATCATCATATGCATTGCCGCCTCGACGGTTCCAAGAGCGAAGAGTATCCGGATCAGGGGCACGATCGTGCTGGTGGTCATCCAGAGAATCCTTAGAAGGGTCCTTAGAGGTAGCAGGTGTGTAAGTTGCTGACCGTCCTTGACGACCTTCAATAAAGGATAGGTCTTGCCACACCACAATAAGGCTTCGAATCGTGCAATGCTCACTCCTCGCCACCGTGTACTTCTCAGAAGTCGTTNTGACGACCTTCAATAAAGGATAGGTCTTGCCACACCACAATAAGGCTTCGAATCGTGCAATGCTCACTCCTCGCCACCGTGTACTTCTCAGAAGTCGTTACCACGCCCTTGAGGGCGCATTGGAGTTGTGCCCAGTCGTTGCCCCNTTCGAATCGTGCAATGCTCACTCCTCGCCACCGTGTACTTCTCAGAAGTCGTTACCACGCCCTTGAGGGCGCATTGGAGTTGTGCCCAGTCGTTGCCCCAGCTTTCAAGGCCAAGTGTTCCTTTGCTCCTTTGTATTGAAGAGCAAGCAAAATCTCCTGTTGACCCTTGCCCTTAGTGGTAGCTCTGTCCAAGAGATCGATCAAGGTGCCATTGGGGATGTCGTCAGTCCTGCTGGTTACACATTGGCCCATAGAAAAACAGCCATAGGTCGGTTGCTCACACTTGCTGAGGTTTTCGTCATAGCTCCAATCAGCCGGACGGACCAGGCCCTCTGCCAAGCAATACTTTGCGCCAATAAGGTTGGTGCCATGAAGCATGGCATAGCTGTTGTTGGCCTGGTTCAGGAAGGCCGGTTTCTCCCTGAAGCGTGGAATGTGAGACAGTCGAACCACCATAGCCCGTTGTGAGGTGTTGGGTAAGNAGCTGTTGTTGGCCTGGTTCAGGAAGGCCGGTTTCTCCCTGAAGCGTGGAATGTGAGACAGTCGAACCACCATAGCCCGTTGTGAGGTGTTGGGTAAGGCCAGGGCTTCCACTCGATTGAAGTCCACATCTTGTAATAAGTGAGAGGCTGCAAGGACTTGAATGAGGGATTGAAGACGAGTAGGTGGAATATCAGGATCGATCTGACGCATCTGAGCAATGAAAGAATCTCGGGACTTCGCGTCGATTAATGTCGGCAAGGAGTGGTCGATCTCTGGCCGCGACCTCATTGGCCGCCTTGGTCCTGGTAGGGTCATCAAGGCACTTCTTGACAGTTTGACGCCACTCCTCATCCTTCAAATTGGGGTCGACAAGAGATACATGACCCGGTGGAATCTTCTGAGCGGAGGATGAACGGGGCAGTGAAGGCTGACGACGACCAGCACGCCGACGGTGGTCGGAGAAAGCAGTGCGAGGAGGAGAAGAAGTTCCGGATTTGCGGTTGTCCAGAGGTGGATCCTTGGAGGTGTCATAAGAACGCCAGGATGAGGACTGGGACTCCCACGTGGAGTCTTTCCAATTGGTGGACCAGGAGGTGGACCAAGATGGCTGGTGAGACTGGTCATAGTCCTTCCATTGAGAGGTGGAGGAGTAATCGATCCACCCCGAAGGTGTTGTATCAGAGGACCATGTGGGAGCAGTGGCTTCTCTAAGTTGAACAGGAAGGCGACGTGGAGAACGGGAGTGAAGCTTGAGCGGTGAACGGGGAATGGAGGGAGATTTTGGCTTGGTATGTCGAGGTCGTGAACGGTGTGAGCGAGTGTGACGACGGGGAGGTGAGCGAGTGCGACGACGGGGAGGTGAGCAACTGCGAGGAACAGACCTCTTGGCTTCAGCATGACGTGACCGAACTGACTGGTGAACGTGTGGATGGCAAAGATGGGGTGGAACGGTGAACACGAGGTAGTGGAGGGCGTGATGGAGTGACAAGAGGGGCAGAAGTGGGCAGTGGTTCGGTTCAGGTGTGAGTGGATGTTGACGCATAGACTCCCAAGATGGGTTGGTCGCAGCCTATTTAAGCTGCAGTGGCAAATTAGGCTATCAATGGTGAAAACGTAGCCTAATTTGATGTCATGACTGTTGCATGATGTTGCACAACATGATCTTCATATCTTGAAGATGCTGGCAATTATGTTGTATCTTGGACCATATACCTTGAAACTTCAACAAGTTTCGTGGCTTGAACCAATTGGGTTTGCGTTGGAAGGCGGTGCCTTGTAGAAAAACGCCAAAAAAACATCTCTTGACATACACTTGATGACATACAGTCATCCGCTGGACAAATCTCAGCCTTTTCTCTCATATCGTTTGGTCGTGCCACATCATGCAAACGTGGATTGTGTACCGCAGCAATGCCAATCGGCTTACATGCAGCGGGTGTGACACAACCGCCACCCGCTTTGTGCGGGCCACAAAGTCCTCATCGGCAAAACACGATGAGTAACGTCCATTTTTTGGAAGAAAATGAAACACACGATGCCCCAATTGATGGCATTTCGGGCGAACGTGGTACCGCAACTCTTTCACTTGCAGCGCATGCTCATGCAAACTGTTCAAAGCTGACCTGTAGGTCAGATAGGCACGCATAAACTCATTGCAACTCGGTTGATCAAAGTATCGGCCATTCCGAAGCTGCAGCGATTCCATAGCCGCAAGTCCACCAATGAGGCCAACTCGAAGCCTGGGGCTCCACGGGATTGGACATGAAAATCTAGAGACCCTCGCGCTGAATTATTTGTTGTTTTTTGTATTTGATATGTGATATGATCTCATATAATACTGTTTTACTATATATATATTATATATATACAACCATCTAATATGTATTATATCATACGAAATATGGATACACAAACAACATACAGAGAGTTTGCTGAACCCAGTACTTCCCACACGAAAGGGGGTGATTTCAAGAGATCCAAGGTTGTCATTTTTTGGGGGGTCAAAAATTGAAGGAAACCAGTTTGCTGAACCCAGTACTTCCCACACGAACGGGGGTGATTTCAAGAGATCCAAGGTTGTCATTTTTTGGGGGGTCAAAAATTGAAGGAAACCAGATTGGATTTCCCCACCTTGATTTGGAACAGAAAATTTGCAATTGCAATAAACAAGTGACTCCCCAAGGTGATCGGTTGAATTTGCCTTTCGCAAAAGTTGAGCCATCCAAAAGATGAGGTACCGAGCAGCAGTTGCACTGCAAATTTTCTGTGAAACTTCGCAAAATTTCGATCCATTGCCGGGGCGCAAGATGTTCGATGTGAATAGTTTCCGCGATGCCCTGTCTGGCACACCTTAATTTGTTTGACATCTATGACAATAAAAAAGGAAGAAAACACGTTTTTCAGTCCACACTTTCTGGATATATTAGCTCCAAATGCACTGGGAATGAAACAAAGTTTTGCAAGTGTTGATTGAAGCCACTGGTGGCTTCACACCAAGTGTGGTAGTTGGACCACAGCACTTGCAGCTTGCTGTCGCGGCTCTGTCCCGGAATCAACATAGGAACATCACATAGATCCAGAAGCACCGATGATATCGAGTCCATGAAAAGCGCCAGGTGGCAGATATGCATGAAGTCTGGATAAATTCCTGAGTGAACCACGAATTCGATATAGAATTCGATATACTTGTTTCAGAAAAATGTTGGGACATCCCACGAACTGACCCCACCACCAAAAAAAACCTATTGTATTCCTGTTGGAACCCATGATATTTTATTTCACGGATCCCCAAAAAAGTATGAATAGTGCAAAGAAGCTTTCAGGCATCCACCCGCAAATCGTTGTCAATGGCGTGGCGCCATGCAGCGCAATCCAATCAGCCGCTGAGATGATCCTTGGGGATGATCATGCAAGGACAGATCCGATTCCAAGTCTCTTTGTTCCAAACCCTTCGTTTCAAAAAATGTTCAAACACAAAAGAAGGAACCTCACAAACCGAGATTCGGGTTTTCTCCTTCCCGTCCATACACCGTATACAATTTTTCAGGGGGGTTTTCCGGTCGTCCGACATCTGCAGGTTTGTTGGATATCCATTGTATGGCATCGCAGTAATGGCAACACTGTTGCCGGCTGGGACCCACTTGCAGATTGAACAGTTGTCTGATATAGTCCTGATCTGCCTGGATGCCTTCTAGCACCCCCCGGTATGATCCACCACCAATCAACTGGCCAGAAATTGCTGCCCGATCGGGATGGTAATCTGGTCCAAAGGGGCGACCCCATGGGTCGGCTGAAGGTATATACCAGATCCTTGGTTGATGCCACTATTCTAACTCTAAATTAACGTGGTGGTTTTGGTCTTCGTCCACTGGATCTTTTGGGGTTCCTATTTTGTAAAATCAATTTGATTCTGCAGAGCCAAAAAACCCAATGCGTTGAATGACCATGCGAGCAGTTCCAACACACGGGTCCGAGCCGTTGTCTTGGAGTAGTTTGTGTTGATGATGGCACACCTTGGCCCGATCAAAGTACCGATCTATAAATGAGACCGCTTTTCTCACGCAGGACTTGCCAAACACCATGGCCAAGGGGCAATATCCGATTTTGCAACGTGGCAGAAGATTCGCAGCAAGGGAACTGAATGGTGAGGATTTCAAATTTCTGTTTTCCTGGGTCAAATCTACAATCATAGGCATTCCACACAGCATCGATCTTGCTATATACTCAAACCATATGAGACTGAGAGCGGCATCAAGTGGATTCACATCAAACAAGCATCGTTGGGATTCAGCCCCATCTCCGTAGAGCCTAAGCGGTATGATCTGCGAAAGGTTGACCTGTCGGTCCTTGGTCTGGCGATGCAGCCTGACTCTCAGGTATATGAGTATGCACTGCAGTGGCATTGGTGGAATCCTTTCACTATATGTGTGGCTATGGTGCTCGAGCATCCGAGTCTCTGAAAGCAGTGGGTGCTCTTTGAACCAGCGGGTGTTCATCTCTGGTTTCCAGAATTCTACCAAATCCTGGGCAAAACAGTTTCACAGTTTTTCAATGAACCAACAGAACAAAGTTGTATTACACTTTGGTTGAATCATTTAACAAACCAAGCATCAGAGTTTCCAGTCATCCGCGTTGTTTCGCCAGATTTCAAAAAACAATCAACGATTTCATGGGGAAGGTACACACATTGTTGCACCTTCTTTGCACCACCGTGGGAGTCAACCCAGTCCTTGACAGGGTACCATGTCAAGTTCACAAAGATCGATGTTGTGGGATGCCATGTTTTTCACTCACGTGCACATGTTTCAAGCTGAGTAAAGGGCTGAAGGCACGTCAAAGGTAAATGGCAAAGGTAGTTTGGACCCTGGGCCATTCACAACATGTTGTGATACAAAGGCAAACGGTGATCTTGTAAAGGTGTGCTTAAAAAACCAAGAAACTCCATGGTTGTGTCAGAGTCCATTTCTCCAGTGTCCTGGTGGCGCCCCACGAAGTAGTACAGGTTGACAAACGTTCTCCAAGATCTAAGATGTTTGGCCTAGGGCCAGCAATGGATCAAATGTTCAGCACTCATCCAGCTCAGGTAAATCGGAATCATACTCTGCATCCCTGGCACGCAATGAGAGCATGCGGGAATTGCTGCAGCTTGCCTCAATGCCCGGATGCTACATTGAAAATCGATTGGTAAGGGTTATGAAAGCTTAGGCTTCCACGCACTAGGCTTGCAACAGCGTTGAAGCTAGCCTGGGTTTGAACTGGTTTCCACATAATTTCAGAAATGGGAATGACTCAAAATAAGGGGATATGTTTTTGAAAAAAACCTTCAGGAGCACAGGTGTTGAGACATTGTCAGATTGAAAAATGACAATTCGTCACATATCGATTTGACTCCTGAATGAAATTAACATTAGTCTGGTGGCATTCCCAGAGCCCAGCAGGTTGAAGAGCTCTGTGACCAGTTCTGAAATCGTTGTTTGCAGCGTGGTCACCCATGTAGGCGATGAGGCAGTGATTGAACTCATCTACAGGTATTTGTCAGTGTGAAGTGCAGCTATATTTCTGTGCCTGTGTGTGTGCTTGTAAATATGTATGAATATATATATGTGTGTAAAAAAAAACATGGAAACATATTGATAAATGTATTTTTATGTATGCGTATGTCGGGTGAATATGTTTGGACATATGGATGTTCGATTACACATGGCTAGGTATAATCTTGTAGCCTTTTTACATGTACAAACACACTTTCGCATGTATGATGATTTGTTTGTCCAATCTGAGGGACATGAACCAAAAACCACTTCCAGGCCACCAAATCTCGCACATAAGGAGTGAATGCTGGCATCGCAATTTGCTGCACGATGGATGGGCTTTGACGGTGGAGGCACAACCTTTTGCGCAGGAGGGCAGGTGATCCCCAATCGGTTTTCACACATGGCCTGCTTTGCAGACATACCCCAAATACACCTGGCATTTGTAGCGCTAAAGGTAGGACCTAGGATTCCTCGTCCTCATGTTCCTCATGATCCCCATGTTCCTCATCATGATCATATTCATCCATTGGAAAATCAGAGTCCTGCTCGTCGGCAAGATCATCAGCGGTCAAACCGTCCAAGGGGTTCTCAGTTTTGACATCTTGGAGTTCTCTCTTCACGGCTGCCTTAGCCTTGGCCTTTCTCTTGGGTGCTCTCTTGGGTTCACCACCTGCTTCCTTTTCTCGGCGTCGCTTCTCTGCAGCCACACCTCAAAGAGGAAAAAACAATTTCTGATTTTTTTCAAAAAAATGTGATGTATAAGTTGAGAGAGCCAGCGCAAAGTACTGAGCAATGCGCGACGTTCATGGCTTTGCAAAATTCCCGCGCCCTGCTTCACTGCTATCTCTGCGTCCTGCAGGTGACAATGGCTACGTATATATGGTTGCTCGATGAGTATATTGGGAACATCGCCAACGTCCTCAAGTGTCTTGCTCTGGGACTTCAGGCTCTGGTTGACATCTTCAATGGCTGTACCATTGAAGATCTTGGTATTCATCCTTGGAAAAATCAAAGGTAGCAAGATTTGGGGGAAGTGGTTGACCATGCACTAAGCTACTGACTCGGCAGCCAACTGGATCAGGGTGTCATGAACATGGCCAAGGTTTTGGATGACAGCCTGGCATCGATATATAGATCTTAGATCAATTGGCGAGCTCATGATGCCCACATGTGCCTCTTGGTGTAAAATCCCGGCTGTGGTGAGATCCGTCGCCGTCGTCCGGGCTTTGGTGGCAAGATTGGAAATCCTGAGATCGATGGTTCAAATGATGGAGCATGCATGGGAACCATGATAATGTAATTTGAACTCCAAAGTTTGAACTGTGAAGCATTCACATGCGTAAAGCTCCAAAATTTTCGGCCTAGTATCTTTTGCAAATCCTTCTCCAAATCTTTCTTGGCTTGCTGTTCAGCAGTAAGTTCCCTTTTCCCTTTCTTGCTATTATTGGCTTTGGGAGTTGGATGTTTGATCGGCGCACCAAACAACTCATCCATTTCAGTGGGCTGGTTTGCAAGTTTTCCCGACAAGGTATTTGCCAAAGCTTGCCTGACAGCCTTGTTTTGTTGAACCCTAGCAGTACCCGACAGGGCGGATCCATACGCAGTCTCATGCCCCCGCACATCCTCCACTCGGTCGAATACCTTGTAGAGACGCTTGCGAGGGTTGTCCTTGTCCTGCCCAGGTTCAAGATGAGATTGGATCATGCTGCACTTCAACTGGGGTACTGATCATATGGCGCTATGAATCTTTGCTGCAAACTGAATTACATGGCTTTGGAGTGGCCTGTGGGTGAGGCTTTCCAACTTGGCCTCATGAGCAGTCAAAATCAATGAGCACTATCTTGGATAAGTTTACACTGGGGACACAACAAGACAAGATTTTGTCTTTGACCCAATCTGCACCATACTTGTTCTCAAGTTCGTCCAGTGGAAGCTCTACGTACTTGGCTTCTTCTCGCCGGTGTGACTGCCTCAAGTTGCAACAACCCCCAAAGACAAATTGACAGGTATTTGGGAAGAGCTCTAGGGGCCCAACTCTCGGTAGAAGGCTTCGATCTTCATCGACTGCATTGATGGGTCGAGAAGGAATGTCTTGAGGAATTCGAACCTTAGTGACGTCTTGAGAAAACAAATATACAGATCAGTCCAACAAATTTTATGTGGATTGAATGTCGAGATCACGATCAAAAGAGGGAAACAACACACAGATATTAAACAACTGATACAGATAAGGAACTTTCCAATCGAATCCTGTGCATTCCACTTCTCAATCAGTCCAGGGGGTAGGTCCTTTGCATTTTCTAACCTTCTGTTCAAAGCGTTGTATTGTCTACGTCTCTCTTCAATAGGCATTTGCGACGGATGTGTCAACTTGGAAACTGCTTCACGCTGTTCTGGTGTCAGCGCCCGCACTCTCAGCTTTTTCGGTTGATGGGCATCTGGTTTCCTAAGTATGGTGAGAAGTGGCACTACAGGGCATATCAAGTCAATAGGGAAGAACAAGTGGATCGATGATCCAACAAAAGAGAATGGTAACATATATATGTTGAAAGCTGAGTTTCACAAGTCCGTCGAGGGAAACACTGCTCAAGTCCCTCCTCAGTTGTGCACCACCATTGTTGGCCGGCCTGGCAGTGCATGTATATGGTATCCAAATAGTGTTTCGGTTTTGCAAATTAATGCGTGTGATAATCATGGATGATCAAGGTAAAATAGAAATTCAAAGCAAAGTCCGAGGGCAAAACTCAGCTGTCTTTTCAGCCGATGCTGGTGTGGGTCCTGCGCGCAAGACAATTTGAGGCACCCCAATTTTAGGTTCAGCGCCAATAAGAGACAAAGGAATCATGGCCTGGCTCATCAGGCTCACGTGCTCGTTTCGCTGGAGTGATATTCTCGTCATCAGACACCTCCACCACAGGAACCCCAGTATCATAAGCACCACCCGTATCACCTGCTGTTTGGTTGGGATCACAAACACCTGTGGGCCAGTCATCATCAACATGAACATCATCATCCAACTCAGATTCTTCACCTTCTTCAAAATAGATAGGAGTGGAGTTGACATATGGGGTGTTTTCAACCCACACCCAGAAGCCATTGGCCTGGGCACCCTTTGCGCCCTTTGCGCCCTTTGCGCCCTTTGCGCTCTTTGCGCCCTTCTCATCACCCTTCGCGCCCTTGATGAAGCCTTTGCGGAAAGACTCGTGAGTGTCACCTTTGCCCTTGCCCTTGTTGAGGTGCTTGCCCTTCATGTTGTCAAGTTTGCCATCACCTTTTCCCTTCTCGACACTCTTGCCTTTGGTTCCTGTCTCCGTGCCATATTCCCATGTAGCCGATCTTGCCAAACCAGATGACATGCCATTCTGCAAATTGCCTCTGGGTCCCATGTTGTCGCCCTTCTCCATGGACTTGCCCTTCTCAATGCCTTTAGACTCAAACATAGGCTTGCCCTTCTCGGTACCCTTGTTCTGAGAGTCAGACATAGACGAGCCCTTCATGGACTTGCCCTTCTCGATGCCTTTAGACTCATGCTTGCCCTTCTCGGTGCCCTTGTGAGACTCAGACATAGACGCGCCCTTCTCCATGGACTTGCCCTCGATGCCTGACTCATGCTTGCCCTTCTCGGCGCCCTTAAGGTTCTGAGAGTCAGACATAGACGAGCCCTTCTCCATGGACTTGCCCTTCTCGATGCCTTTAGACTCAGACACAGGTTTGCCCTTCTCGGTACCCTTGTACGTGCCCTTCTCCACGGACTTGCCCTTGTCAACGCCTTTAGACTCAGACATAGACTTGCCCTTCTCGACACCTTTGGAGAAACTAGACATGTCATCGTCCGACTTTCCCTTCTCCATGCCCTTTTGGTTGCCCTTCTCCATGGACATGCCTTTGACGTTTCTCTCATTGTGTTTGCCTTTCATCCCTTTCTCATTCTTACCCTTCTGCAGGTCACCCATGCCTTTGCCTTTTTCATTCAAAAAGCTCTTGCCTTTGCCCTTGTCCACCGCGCCCCCATGACTAGGTGGATCCATGGTGGGGATAAACCTAAACACCCCGAAAACTGCAGCACCTGCTTGGACCCTCAAAGATGCAGTGTCAGTCAGGAGTCACAGGCGTCACGGAATGTGTTGGTTCAAAAAATGCAATCCAAGATATGTCAAAATTGGACCCCTCCCGTGTCACGGTCTGTCACGGTCTAAGGCCAAATTAAGCTAGCAATGACACGGTCTGTCTCGGAATGTCTCGGTCCAGATTTTTTGCCATAGGGTCCATAAATCCCTGAGAATCATCACAGGTTGTCACGACTGGCCACAGAAAGCCCCACATATGAGCCCGTGGGTGCACGAATCAAGACGAGTTTTTCATTTGAATATGTTGAAACATCTTGAAATTGATTGGATAATATTGGATATGGCTTTCATTCCACTAGGCTCATGAGTTAAAAATCATTTTCTTCATGGCAGTCGCCATACATGAGGCCGTGCAAGCCACTATCATCACTTTCTTGGGCACTGTCATCCGAGAAGGTTAACCCTTCGTCTGTGACAAGCCTGGCCTCTGAGGAGTTCGCTTTCTGCTCAAGGATCTGGCCAGCCACCTTGGCGCGAGCATGCAGTCGATATGGAACTGGAGTGATCGCTTCAGGATTTGGGGAATGGACAATTGCAACTCGACTGGTGTTCAGTAGATAGCTGGGAGTGTGACTGCGAAACCCATTTCCCCAGGATAAATCTGGGACATACGTAGATGTTTCCCACCGACCTTGAAAAGCATATTCGACACTGGCTGAATCCATCACGGCAGTTGAAACGGAATATGCCATGCGAATCTAAAATCTGAATACATAACCAATGTAAATCTAAACGCTATATGGCAGACACATTGAGCGCCAGACACATTTCTTGCGCCCACGTGAATCCAGGTACGAGACCGCATTCTGCAGGCCCAAAAATTTACGAATCCTCTTCAATTGAATTTTTTTCAAAGGGTCGACCTGTTTGACGATGTTTCCCAGCCAAGGGCTTGTACCCCATAAGAGAACCTGAATGGAGGCGCAGCATCGCGCACATGAAACCAGTTCAATAATCACATGTGGCACCTCCAAATTTGGCCATGTAGATGTTGAATTCGAACTTTAAACAGCCACACCACTGACAACTGAAAAGCATAGTGCATATAAAGCTTGCAAATTGTTGCTTTCGCCAACGTATTTTGGCATGAATCAAAAATGCATAGACACTTGCAAACGGTTTCTGAAAATCATTTGATCTATCCCGGAATGAAGTTTTGCAAGAGTTTTCGCAATCCAAGGAAAGTGACTGGCTTCAAGCTCCCTGCGCCATATGCTCCAAGGGCAACGCGGTAGCACTTGGCCTTGTGCTTCTTGAGGCACTTCTTAGTTCCAACATGATCCAGCTTGAGGAATATGGCATGTTGGCGCTAGTTGATTTGCACATGCCTGTATATATGTCCGAGTCACCTGGATACATGGGTAACGCCAAAGGAGGCTTGACGCCGGCTGCTCTATGACATACGAGATCTTTTTTGTGAAGCAGTATGTCAGCCTAGGGGAATGATCCATCTACGAGGTTGAAGTTCAACTAGATACATCAATTTCAGGAAACCAAGGTCCAAACAGGTATGCCACACGCCTTGCCAATCTGTTGGCTTTTTGAACGCCATGGTAGCATTCCGCACCTTATCAGACAGTTCCATGAATAAGAATGGGAAAATACAAGAATCCAAGGTTTAAAGCTCTAGCAGGACATGCTGAGATTGGATGACATCGCATTTGATGCTAAAAGAAGCTTGGCCAAACAAGACACAGAAATCGCAGTGGGACCCTGACCTTTCACCCGAAACCAACTTCGATGGGTGCTTCCTCTTGACCTGAAAAACACTGAAGCATGATGAACACCCAGAATATTTGCCAGGAATTCCTTTTGAAGGATTCGAATCACTAAGGTATTTTGAAACGTGGGGGATGCTCGAAAATATCGTCCAAAACCTTTCAACTTGGAATAGCCGTTTGCTGACAACTTGCAGAGTAAAAATGGAACACATTTGAAAGCCTCAGGCCAGCACATAAATATCCAAGATGAACATGGTACCGCGAACCAGACTGTGCCAGTAATTGGCAGGACCCTTCGAACCTGATTGTTTTCAACCACACATACAGGCATGATCTACATGGTGACTGACTGAATGACGAATCTATGCAGGCACATCCCAGGCCCACACCAGCTGGAGACAGATCATAAAACCGATTGACCGGAGCATGTTCATGCGGGAGTGCTCTTCCACCTTATTGGCAGACAACCGCATTAACTTGATACAAGAGTGACCCAAGAAGTTGTTCCACATCATAGCGAAAATCAACTGAGGTTGCGAGCATCCACTGTAGCTGATTTCAATCCCTGCCCTTCACAGGCTGAAGCCAGTATCGCTTCTCCTTCAAAAAGATTCAGAAAACAACTCCTTTTTTTTGGATTTGACAGGACAACGCCACGATATGTAGCAAACAGGCTTACTGCAATCCCAAGTGCAGTCTCAGGTATTTGATATACACCAAGATGTTTTGTTCCAATACCTCAACATGCTGAACATGTTTTCTGCCGAAAAAGGTGTTGGAATTCACAGTTTCAAGTCCTGAAAAAACTTCAAGGAGATCCAAAGGTTCCGAGGGTGGTGGAAGACCTTATCTCACAAGCGTGATATGTGATGCGTGATATGTGTCACATATTTTTCATATTTGCACATATGCACGGATGCTTCAACATGAGACCCCGGCTCACCATCAGTGAAGTCAAAGCAACCGCCAAGCAGCTGTACTTCATGGTAGATTCTGTTCTCTACCGGGGAAATGTGTGTAAACCGAAAATCTACCTTTATTCACATGCACATACATGGTCTCACAGCGTCAACTCAGGATTGAATCTGAATGATGTGGCAGCGTGAGCCAGCAAACATTTTGGCTATCAAATGAGCGTTTCTTTGGCTGCAAAAATCGTGTTCGAAAGATTTCGAAAGCATTTTGAAGAAGAGTGTTCAAAACTCTTTCAAATCATAGATCGAGAGGGAGCACCCTTTCCACGTTTGCACTCGAGATCTGCAAAAGAAACCCAAAGGTTTTCTGTGAAATGATGTGAAATGTAACTTGATAGCTGCTGTTTCAACAGCCACCACTCCCCAAAGAATTTGCCACAAACATGGTTATCCATGTTGGCACACAGGTCTTGAAGCTCCAACTGCAGGTGATGGAATTCACAGTTTCAATTTATGATGAGACAATTTGATTTCAACCAGGGTGGAACTTCCTAGGACCTATATAGAACCCCGCTGAAAATCAACGTCGCTTCAAATGTAGCGGCGTCTTTTGGCCTCCTCCTGACCCATCTCCTCAATCATAGCCTTGAAGATGTCGCTGCTCTTCCACCTCAGGAAGCGCTGGCGCTGGACTGTTGGCAAATGAAGTGTGTAACCGAAACTTGCTTTGAATCAGAAAAACCATTTGGGAAAATGAGGGAAACACATGGCTTCATATTCCTTTGCAGACTTCTCCTTACCAAATTCATTCTTTTTCCTGAGATCACTGGACGGCTGAAATCAGGTTGAACGGAAGCCATGGACAAAACTGAAAATCCAAACAGTATATGGGTAAGACTTTGATGTTCAAATGCATGAAAGGTTCTCTTGCATGAACTTGGCCTTCGCTAGACTGTATTCGGTACGAGTAGGTTCAGTCTTGCTGTCACCGCCATTCGTGGGTTTGGCCTTAGGTTTGGTTTTGGCCTCCGCCTTCGCTTTGGCTTTCGGAAGTGCATTTGCTTCACGTGCCTCAGCCGCCAACAACCGCTGTGAATGTGGGTTGATGGGCCGTTGCTTCGATTTCAAGATTTTGTCGGCGATGTCAGCTGGCAGCAAGTGAGAGACAGTTGTAGAACCCCCTTCAGGAACTTCCATGACATAGTCAGCCTCAGAATTGTTTGACTAATGTTTTTTTGGTTGAATCTTACATATCCAATCACCCCACTGGACACTGAATGCAACTTAACGACTGGACGCTTGTCACTGCGAGCTGCAGGGCCTGATCGATTCAGTGGGGATGGGCCATGACATCAACAACAAGAAGGACTGGTGGGAAGGTTTGATAAAGATTGCTAAAATCAAAGACCGGCCTCACCATCGCTGGCCGATGATGGCGGGTGCCAAAACCCCCTTAGATCCAACAAAAAGCGCGTGCAATGAAAATTATGTGATTTGGTGATATCTCAAAATAATGGGGCCCCAAAACCGTGCAAATAATTTAGAAATTGATAGATTTGGTGCCCCCTAATTTGGGCCCCACTTGTTTGAGACATTCCCACATTGCATTTGTTAAGTGTTGCATGGATCATGCCAACAAAAAATGGTTTAGGTTATAGTAACTGCAACATTTCTGGGGCGCTTACATACGCTTCAACCACCACAGGACATCTACTGGTTCAGTGACATCCCACTCAATCCGAAGATGGTTGATGTAGGCCATGGTCTCTGCCACATGTGGTGGGTGCCCTTTTGCCACAAGAAAGGAAGGGGTCACATAGTCCATGGACTGACAGTCCTCAATGAGCTTCTCAAGTGTCATGTCCTTGGCGTTCTGCAAGGGCGCCTGACAACGGAAGAACTCTTGGAATGTCCCATAACCTCTGGCTGGCTGTAATTTCACAGACTCGGTCGGTTTAGGTTCTGTGTTCACCGCTGCAACTCGTTGATCTTGGGACTCTGAAACTGTGTGGCCATGTTGGCACGCATGCATGAAATCTCGAAATCCTGTTTCAGTAAGTGGTACCCACGACACTTCATGAAGCCCAGCCTTCATATCACTGGCAGGCCGTTTCTGTCGAATGCGGATTTGGGGAGCTTCTGAATTGGTGGGTCCATCAGTCTGATCTCCCTCACCCTTCTTGGTTTCAGTTCCCTCACCCTTTGACACAATACCATCGTCATGATCACCTTTGGTAATCACAGGCTCATTCTCATTCTTCTCACCATTGGATCCATTGGTTTCTTCATTCTCATTATCAACTGTATTCTCAACCTTCTCTGACCCTGGGGTGGCTGCTGGCGGCGTGTTGTTGGTGTCTCCGGTCTCATTGGTGTCCATGGTGTCTCCGGCACTGGGAGGCGCAGCAAGTTGGTTTGAGGTTCGGGAAGAATCACCCTCATCATCATCCAGCTCAGTCTCACCAGTCATATCATCGTCCAAACCATGGGGTTGTTGCAAATGAGATCCATTGACCCAGGCTTCGATCCAGCTACCACTATTCCCATCATCACTAGTCGGTACCCAAACGGTCTTGAGTTCATATTTCTCACCACTTTCAGTGATCCATGTGGTTGGTTTTTCCATCCTGTGGGGATCACCAAGAGACGATGCCGGGGGGGCATCCGACCATGAACCCGCGGTCACGGCTTCATCCATGTAGTCTTGCCACTCTTGTTGTGTCCATTCCTGGTCCAACATCCCACCCTTGCCACCAACATTCTCTGTTTCCACCCAACTAGCACCTGTAGCACCTGGGGAATCCTTCAGCTCATTCTTGGTCTCGGCAGCCTGGGACTTGAGCATGAAGACATCACGATCCACGTCTTGGATGCAGTCCTGCATGGGGATTAATGACTTGATTTTATCACACAGGGTTTACCGATGCACTCGATCCACAGGACCGATATGATATACCTACATCTATACATCGATCTGTATGTGGTGCTTTGCAGTTTCGATTACATTGAAGCTGAGATTCTTGGAGCAGAGGTGGTTTCTCAGGAGTCTCCGCTGGCTGGGAATCAGGGAAATAGTATTGACGCTGGGCATCCTGAAGGTTTGATCCAGAAAGATTGAACACTTGTCTCATTTCCTTGAACGAATTGTTGATGTCTTTCTGGCACTGCCTCGTTGATTTTCACCTTTGATGGCACAACCAAAGGAACTTATGAAACGCGTATGCAAACAGAACTTTAGAGATGTATATTCAATATTTGTATTTATAATATTCTATACATGTATTTCATCGTTCTTCTATTTCCTATGAAATGAGCATGCCAAAAAACTGAAGTCGAACGTAGTATGGGTTTTGGACTCTGAACCCTTCCCTGAATACAAGCGCACGGTTTTGCCAAGGAGCATTCATCTGCTCCCATGTCAGCCGCGGTGGAGTCGAATCGGACTGGCCACTGCCCATGTGCCTGAACCAAGCACTCGATGACCCATGGCACACATTAGAGAGAGAGAGGGACTTTGGGAACACTAAACCAAGCGTTGAATTTCAAAGCGTTTTTCAAAGCCATATCCAGCAGGGAAATTTGGAATGGCATACATGATACATACTTCAGATAACATCATATTGCTCCATATTGAATATGTTTCTCAAAGACGAATTAGTTCAATTCTTTCTTGCAATCAAGTTGCCATGTCGCACTGCCCGCCCTCTGAAAAGCGGCTTTGCCATTGTCCTTGGGCCGGCATGGCAAGGTATCAATACGAAAAAATTACGATTGGAATAAATTCGATCCAGTTTGAAGATCAAATCTAAAATAGGCACTGCTGTCCACTGAACAATCCCTGAACGCACTCAAGGACCAGATCAAACCATGGATTGCCAAGAATCTTCGGACGTTGGTTGGCCCCAATCTTCACCGACTACCGCTTCCTGCACGCAAATGACAGGGGTGGGGGAAGGAACATTCTCGAAAATAGATGGTTTAATTGTCTATATATTGATCAGGTTTGGTGGTGTGTTGTGGTTGGTGTATTTTATATAAAACTGAAAGGGCAGACTGCTTTAGAATAGTAAATGTGCCACAGAGCGCGCCCGACCCCGCAGTCCTCAGGGTTGTATGGCATAGTTGGCATGTTATCACCCATAGATCCCACAGACGAAAGGGACGAAGAGGATCCCGAAGACGACCGCCCAAAGTTTCTCTGAGCTTTTTGGGCCAGACTCTGAAGGAGTTTGGCTTGATCAGTCACCCAAGTCCCCATATCAAAACCCGGGAGTTTGGGCAGAATCAGCTCATAATCCTCCACTAAACCTTTCACAGCATCTTGCAAAAGACGTCTAGTCCAAAATCGGAACTTTGGACCTTCTTCCTGTGGATCACAAGCTTCCAAGATGGTTTTGAAGATCTCCTGGTTTTTTTTGGTTCGTAGGGTTCGATTGCACACCAAGCTCCCAGTTCGAGCCAAGTAAACCCCTCCATCTGGATAGATTAACGCTTCAAACAATTTTTTCTTAAGCTTTCGTGCCCTTTCATTCCGTTGAGCACCATATGCTTGGTACGCTGTTTCAGCCATGTTGCATGATCGAGCCAGATGAGCTAAGGAATCGCATCGATCGTGATCAACTTCACTCTGACCCGAATTTCTTCGAATGAGTTGGTGGCGCCAGAACCCAACAAAAACAATGGGCAGTGTTGAAATCCACACCCTTCCTGATTTTGTGTGGCATCATTTTCCACTATGAAAAAGAAAATGCGGTTCTGCCACAATTCAGTTTTACAACTCACCGCGGAGATATGTCTTGCAAAACCATGAGGGGAAAAAACCATGTGGATGTGCAGCGTTTGAAGTTTGTATGGGGTTGTGTGCCTACATGTTTGTTTACTTTTATATGTGTATATATACTGTATATATATATATATATATATGTTTATTCAGAAAATAGATGTTACTATGTATATATGTGTGTATGTAGGTAGGTATATTTGGGTATATACACACATATATATAAACATATACATATCAGCAAAATCCACCATGCATCAGCAAAATGATGCACTGCGCTTGGTTGTCGTTTCGTCGCGTTCAGCGGAAACCGGCACTCAAAACGTCTTTGGGGGAAACATACACACAAGACTGTTTAAAACATTATATAGATAAAAGAGGTATTTTTCTATATCCCTTATTAGGCAACTTCCGCCCCGCCTCGTGCGGGAACTACTGGTTGAACCTTTTTTTTGTCGCACACGCAGGCTGAGTAACAGGTCATGTTGACTGAGACTGTGATGATCAACAAGCGCAATGTTGACTTGCACTGTGGTGATCAACACACCATGTTGACTTGCACTGTACAGGGTAACAAGCCATGTTGACTTGCAGTGTGATGATCAACTTGCCATGTTGACTTGCATTGTGATGATCGACTCGCCATGCTGACTTGCATATTGGTGACCAAAAGCCACGCAGACTTGCATGATGATGGCCAAAAGACAACATTTTGATGATAAAAATGCATGTTGAATTTGGTTTTTGCAGCTTTAAAGTTGCAGTTGGCAGGTGCCAAAAAAGGGCCTCCAAATTAAGATATCAATGGCACAATAAGCAACATTCCCAAATTAAGCTGCATCCAGCCCTTCTTGGTCCTTGCAGGCAGAGAGAATCTGGGAGGCCACCTCAGATGGATCCAAGGGTGGCGGAGCTGGAGATGGCGTGACAGGAGGAGTAGGTGTGGCAGACTGTGGAGGAGCAGGAGGAGGATCAGAAACTGGTGTCATGGACGTGGAGGAAACTTGAGAAGGTGATGGAAATGGTAAATGAGAAAGAATATTCTGATTCTGTTGTAATAGAACGTTGAGCTGAGCCTGAGTCTGAGAATCGCGCCACTGGGCCTGTTGACGATCGGCCAAAAGTTGTTCACGAAGGAAACTCTCAGTGCCACAACCGCCAGGGACAGGACCTTGGACAGGAAATCCTGTAGGTGACATCTGATTCATGGTGTTCATCATAGGAACCCCTTGGGAATTCATCATGGGATCTTGAAATTGTGGAACATTGGTCATAGGTGGCTGGGAGGTAAATGGTGGAGAGCCGGACATGAAGTTGGTCGATCCNGGAATTCATCATGGGATCTTGAAATTGTGGAACATTGGTCATAGGTGGCTGGGAGGTAAATGGTGGAGAGCCGGACATGAAGTTGGTCGATCCCGTAGAGAAAGGTGATGACGTAGTTCCAGGCTGATTCCAGAATCGTTGCATCCAGGGAAACATGATGAGCGATGGTACGGATCGAGAGTGAAATGTCAAGTAGTAAAACCCACAACACAAACAACCAAAGATGCACTCTAGTACAATCATGCAAGATTCATGATAAGGCTCAAAGGCCCTCGACTGTCCAGTTGGTAGTTGCACAAAAGTGCCATTGACGGCTGAAGTAGTCAAAATGAATTACGTGCACAACTGACCTCACCAGAAAACCATAAAGAGCAAGAATTCACCATACCTGCAAGCATGGCCTGTTGCCTGAGTCATGATGCAAAGTCGGCTGACCGTCTGTCGCTTGAGCAAAGCTGAAAAAAGGAGGTTTCTGCACACTCTCTGAAAGGAAATGGAAAGATCCCACACAACGGGCAGCTGTTTCAACACGGTTCGACACTCTCGACTGCTGTGACGGAATGGTGATTGCCCAGTACAGCGGCACGTTGAGGAGAAGATCAAAAGGTGAAGCCAGTCACAGCGGCCAGCAGTTTCAACAAACGACCGATCACAGGTGAGACNGTGATTGCCCAGTACAGCGGCACGTTGAGGAGAAGATCAAAAGGTGAAGCCAGTCACAGCGGCCAGCAGTTTCAACAAACGACCGATCACAGGTGAGACCCTGAAATATGGCCAACTGTTCCACTGTACGTAAACGAATTACCATTGCTAAAAGTGTAAATTCGGCTTTCGTGTCGAAGCGTCGGGCGATTTACCTAGAAAGGTATTCCCCGAGGGGCTCATGCCACCATNATTCCGACATGAGTAACACACTTGAACAGAAACATCTTCACGAATTGGGTAGCTAGAGTGCATTCGGCGTGCAACAACACTCCAATAAACCTGAAATGACAGGGATTGGGAATTAGAAAGAGCATGACGATCCACAATCGATCGAAGAAATAAAATAAAATAAGATATCGAAGATCAAGTCATTGTCCAGCAGTAATAAGTATCCAAAAATGAAATGAGCAGATTGCGACAACAGTGCAGGAAACGAAATGGTGCGGAGAAGGGTTCTCGGCTTAGCCCCATGCCATACCGGTAAAATGGATAGGAAGCAGGTACAAGTGGTTGATCAGACCACTCATCCACCGAAATGCCATAGCTTCGTTGGACTGGATAGGCAAATCGGCTCCAGCCCCCCTGCAAAACCTAAAAACATGATAGAAGTTTTACATCTCTTCAGATGTTACACACACACACACCCACACACACACACACACCTTTTACGCACAGACACTTTTACACACAAACGCTTTTAACACAAACCCCTTTTACACACAGACACGTTTACACAAAAACCCCTTCACACATGGCAGCCTGTCACACAAAGCGCTTTTACACACAACCCCCTTTACACAAACACTTTTACACACAGACACTTTTACAAGCTTACATATCCACATCTCCACATCTGCACATCTTACACGTGCATCTCTTACATTTCCATATCTCGCATCTGTTTGAACGATTGTGAGACAAAAAACGTCCCATTATGCTTGGGAACCCTGTTGAGACACCTCAAAATCGCAGTTTCTTGTCACTTTTGAACGATCGCAAAACCGAAAACGTGCCATTATGCTTGGGAACTTTGTTGAGACACCTCAAAATCGCAATTTTGCCGCTGTTTTTGTCACTTTTGAACGATTGCAAGACCCAAAACGTCGCATTATGCTTGGGGACCCGCTTCAGACTCTCGTTTCGGAAACAAAAATCGCAATTTTACCTCAAGTTTTGGCGATCGAATCTCATTTCGGTTTTTGACGATCGAACCTCATTTCGTGCGAAAAGGTCGCACACGACCTGACAAAATCGCAGTTTTACCTCAGCTTTTGACGATCGAACCTCATTTCGTGCGAAAGGGTTGCATCTCGTAAATCCTCGTTGGCACTGCCCGCCTTAAGAAAGAAAAAGAAATTAGCAGAAAAGAGAAGAGAGGAGAGAAAGGTATGCAAATGTGAAGATATGCAGATGTAAGACATGCAGATGTGAAGATATGAAGATGTGAAGTATGAAGATGCGCAGTGAAGATGCGCAGATGTAAGACATGCAGATGTGGAGATACGAAGATGTGAAGATATGCAGATGTGGAGATATGCAGATGCAAGATGAAAGGTGAAGATGTAAGATGTGCAGATGTAAGATGAGAAGATGTAAGATGTGAAGATGCGAAGATATGCAGATGTAATATGCGCAGCTCCCTTTTTACGAAAAACCTTTCGCAGACGCTCTCATGCAGGAAAAAAACGCAAAACAAAGAAAAAAGACGAACATGTTGGATTCAAAATTGCACGTATGTCACCATTCCTTGTGCGAGTGAAATCAATGTTCTAAGGACTCCACACCTTTTTGCACACAAACCCCTTTCACACACAGACGCTTTTGCACATCCAAACCATCATCCAACCATTTACGGCCATGTGTGACAGCGCCGCTTTGCAGCTCCTTCAGCTTCACGGACACATCCATATAGGAAGCATCAGAAGCAGCAAGCGACGAGCGAAAGTCTTGCGCCACAAAGCCCGAAAGTACAGAGGCAAAAAAACGCAAAACAAAGAAAAAGCCAAAACAAAACATATTGAATTCAATTTTTTACGTCTTGCACCGTTCCATGTGCGATTGAAATCAATGGCGCCACACCTTTTTGCGCACAAATCCCTTTCACACACAGAAACTTTTGCAAACAAACGCTTTTACACACAAATCCCTGTTACACACAGAAGCCTTTTGCGCACAAACCCCTTTTACACAAAGAAGCCCTTTACACACAGACGCTTTGACACACGGACGCTTTTACAGACACACTTTTATACATACACGGAGGCTTTTACGGACAGACGCTTTGACACAGAGACACTTTTACAGACAAACCCCGTTTACACACCTAACCCTTTTACACAGACGCTTTTACACAGACAGGCCTTTTACATGCAAACCGCCTTTACACACTGAAGCCCTTTGCGCACAGACGCTTCCACACGTAGAAGCTATTACACATAGGCTTTTATACACAGACACTTCTTACAAACAGACGCTTTTACACACAGACACTTTTGACACAAACTCCTTTTACACACAGACACCTTTACACACAAACACTTTTAATACAAACCCCGTTAACGCACACACACGCTTTTACACTCAGACCCAGTTTACACACAGACGCTTTCACACGCAAACACTTTTACACAGAACTCAGAACCCCCTTTTACACACAGAAGCCTTTTTACACACAGACGCTTTTGCACACGGAGACTTTTACACGCAAACCGCTTTTATTACACACAAACCCCTTTTTACACACAGACGCTTTTACACACAGGCGCTTTTACACACAGATGCTTTTGCGCACAGACCTCTTTGTACACACCGACGCGTTTACACACTGATCCTTTAACATACCAACCCCTTTTGCACACAGAAGCCTTTATGCACAGACGCTTTGACACACAGACGCTTTCACACAGACGCTTTTACACACAAACACTGTTACTTTTTACACACAGACACTGTTACAAACAAACGCTTTTACACCAAGATACTTTTACACACAAACCCCTTCTAAACACAAACCCCTGTTACACCCAGACACTTTGACACACAAACGCCTTTTACACGAACACCCCCTTTACACACTGAAGCCCTTTACACACAGACGCTTCTACACACAGAAGCTATTTACACATTCGCTTTTATATAAACACAGACACTTTTTACAAACAAACGCTTTTACACACAGACTTTTTTAACACACACACACACACCTTTTACGCACAGACACTTTTACATACAACACGTTTAGTTTAATACCCCTTTTACACACAGACACGTTTACACAAAAACCCTTTCACACACGGCAGCCTGTCCCACAAAGACGCTTTTACACACAACCCCCCTTTACACAGACGCTTTTACACGCAGACACTTTTACACGCGTTTCAACACAAACCTCTTTTACACACAGAAGCTCTGCGCGTCTTACATCTGCATATTACATATCCACATCTCCACATCTGCACATCTTACACGTGCATCTCTTACATTTCCATATCTCGCATCTGCTTGAACGATTGTGAGACAAAGAAAGTCCCATTATGCTTGGGAACCCTGTTGAGACACCTCAAAATCGCAATTTTACCGCAGTTTCTTGTCAGTTTTGAACGATCGCAAAACCGAAAACGTACCATTATGCTTGGGAACTTTGTTGAAATACCTCAAAATCGCAATTTTGCCGCTGTTTTTGTCACTTTTGAACGATTGCAAGACCCAAAACGTCGCATTATGCTTGGGGACTCGCTTCAGACTCTCGTTTCGGAAACAAAAATCGCAAATCTACCTCAATTTTTGACGATCGAATCTCATTTCGTGCGAAAAGGTTGCGCGCGACCTGACAAAATCGCAGTTTTACTGCAGTTTTTGCCGATCGAACCTCATTTCGTGCGAAAAGGTCGCACACGACCTGACAAAATCGCAGTTTTGCCACAGCTTTTGACGATCAAACCTCATTTCGTGTGAAAGGGTTGCATCTCGTGGGCTCCCATTGGGACTCCCCGCCTTGAAAAAGAAATAGAAGTTAGCAGAAAAGAGAAGAGAGAGAGAGAGAGAGAGAGAGAAGGCGAAGAAATGAAGATGTAAGATGTGCAGATGTGAAGTTTTGAAGATGTGAAGATGCGCAGATGTGAAAGTATGCAGATGTGAAGATGTGCAGATGTAAAGATATGCAGATGTAATATGCGCAGCTCACATTTACGAAAAACCCTTCGCAGACGCTCTCCGGAATCAACAAATATTCCAACTCAACACATATTTGTTTGCATTATAAAATAACACGAAATGTTAGCGAGACAATATAGTAACCTTTATTTACCCTACTCGCTATCTTCAATAAGTGCCCGACGTTTATATGTCTAAATTTAATGGTCTTAGAAACTGCGTTTGGGAAATAAAATTGTCATCACAGATCATCACAGGCACCCTGAGTCCTTCAGCCATGTACGTGCTCTTGCCACAAGTTCATCATTTTTGGCGACTCTGAGCTCTGCTCTGCGCATTGCGTCTTTGACCATCTCTACAGTCTCGTCTTTGAGAGCCTGCTCAAGCAGTTTACCTCCCTCCTCCTAGCAGGGGGGTGTCTGAGGCAGGAAGAAATGCGAAACACGCTGATGTCAAATTATATGGGAAAGCTTCAAGGCTTTTTGTTTGTCCAGTTTGGCTACTGCCATCCTCACCTGGGGGACATGTGGTTGGCACAGCCAACATGGCAGGCAAGTTTTTTTTGCAAGCAGCATACATGGCTCGCAAAGGAACTTGCCACCACACACATGGGCAAAACAAACGCGGCGCAAAACAAGCGCAGTCTGCAATCATGCCGAAAATAATGCAGCGATCTAGGCTGAGATTGAAAACTTTGCGACCAAGAGAGTGGTTCAACTTCTGCAGCCCTTTGCAGCCGTCTACCTGCCTTTTTGCTTTGTCGTCTTGTATCATCTTGTATGTCTCCCTTTGCCTCTCAGCTGCGGCCTTTATAACCATTGTTTTGCTGCTATGCTGCCTGACTTTCGTTCGATACGTTTTTTCGGCCTTTTGCATCATATGCGTCATCATGTTGTTTGTGCAGGCGAGGATGCCTTTTCATGTTCTGCACAAATGCATCAAACTAGGTGGAGAAGAATGCTCCTCGAGAAGTTAACCCAATAAGGTCCTAAGGCCCCATTGGTACTGACAAGGTTGGGTAAAGTTGTTAACCTGACAAGGGGTGGGAAAAGTTGTTGACCTGACACTTAGAGGGTGCTGGTATATATATATATATAAAAATACAACCTTTTGGAATTCGGTCGAACCGTCATGCGGCACCCTTTTATAAAGCTAAAATGGTTCGCATGACCCCTGTCCGAACGTGGTGCTCTGACAGAATAAAATTTCACCAAAACCACTACATAGAATGGGGTTCCCAGTCACCTCTAAATGTCTAACTAGCTAACAAGTAGAATGGATGCCAATGCCTTCTTCCATTGTTTGGCATGGTACGGGGTTCCACATTCCCTTCCGCCCACGCCGTCCGCGCATCCACGCTCGCGCATGCCCACCGGTCTCTTCTCCCCACCCATTTCCAGTCATTTCCTTGCGCCCACGCCATTCGCAAACGCCCGCGCACCCATGCGCGCTCATGCCACCGGTTTCTTCCCCCCACCCATTTCCATCTAGCCCCTTGCCTCCACACCTCCAGACCGTCCGCGCACATCCGCGCATCCACGCTCGCTGCGAGCCCTTCTTCCAACCCATTTCCGTCCCTTGTGCCCAAGCCGTCCGCGCACGCCACGTCCAAGCTCGCTCACCCACCAATCCTTCTCCCCACCCAGTTACAATAAGTCTCTTGCGCCCACGCCGTCCGCACACGTCCCGGCTTCCAAGCCCGCAGCCCGCCGAGCCCTTCCTTCACCCCAACATTTCAACCCAGTCCCTTGCGCCCACGTCGTCCTCACACGCCTGCGCATCCACGCTCACTCATGCCCAGCGAGCCCTTCTTCCCACCCCACCAGGCCCTTCTTCGCTCCCATGTCCACACATTGCCTTGCGCCTTGCGCTGTCCGCATATGTCCACGCATCCAAGCTCGCTCATGTCATGCATTGAAGGTCGGCCGTTCTCCCCCCCAGTTCCATCTTGTCCCTCGCGCCCACGCCGTCCGCAGACGTCCGCGCATCCACGCTCGCTCAACCCATCCCTGATCTCTTCGGCCCACCCATTTCCATCCTTTCCCTTCCCCTTTCCATCCTTTCCCTTGAATTTTTTTCTTGGCACTCACACCGTCTCCGCACACGTCCGGGCAAATCAGCTCGCTCCCCACGCGCTGAACAAGAACCCAAGCATCGAAGATGCTTATCAAACTAGACGACAGTGTGGCCCGAAAGGAAAGCAGGAGAGAGTAGACGAAAAGAGTTGGGCAGGAGAAGATAACAAGAAAGTGTTGAATAAATGATGTTGATGGATGACGATGAATGAAGATGAATGTATCTTGATGAATGATGATGAAAGAATGACGATGAATGATAGACGATGAATGATATATAGAGCTTTTACACACAGACGCCGTTACAGACGAAGGCTTTCACACAGAAAAGCTTTTAGACACAAAGCGTTCACACACAGGAGCTTTTACACAGAAGAGCATTTACACCAGGACACGTTTACACACAGGAGCTTTTACACAGAAAAGCGCTTACACCAAGACACGTGTACACACAAAAGGTTTTACACAGAAAAGCGTTTACACACAGACGTCTTTACACACAGGAGCTTTCACACAGAAGAGCGTTTACACACAGGAACTTTTACACAGAAAAGCGTGTACGCACAGGAGCTTTTACACAGAAAAGCGTTGACACGCATAAGCTTTTACAGAGAAACATCCAAATCGCAATTTTACCTCAGTTTTTACAATGCGACCCTCATTTTGTGCGAAAGGGTTACATCTAAGATCTCAAAATCGCAATTTTACCTCAGTTTTTACAATGCGACCCTCATTTTGTGCGAAAGGGTTACATCTAAGATCTCAAAATCGCAATTTTACCTCAGTTTTAGCACATCGACCCTCATTTCGTGCGAAAGGGTGCGCAAAAGTCGCCGGCAACGATTCCAAAATCGCAATGTTACCTCAGTTTTTGCATATCGACCCTCATTTCGTGCGAAAGGGTTGCAAAAAGCACCGGCAACGATTTCAAAATCGCAATTTTACATCAGTTTTTGCACATCGACCCTCATTTCGTGCGAAAGGGTTGCGTTTCGCAACCCTGCGAAACGCAACCCTGCATTTGACTGCCCTGCCCCTAAGAAAGAATTAGAAGAAAACTTGAGAAGTAGGAGTTTTTGGTAGGAGTTTTAACTCCTGAGCACTAATTCCTGAGTACTTACTCCTGCGTGTTAACTCCTGAGTAATAACTCCTGAGTTTGTAACTCCTGAGTATGTAACTCCTGAGTATATAACTCCTGAGTAATGACTCCTGATTATTAACTCCTGAGTATTTACTCCTGAGTAATAACTCCTGAGTAAGAACTCCTAGGTAAGAAGTGCTGAGTCTTAACTCATGAGTCTTAACTCCCGAGTCTTAACTCCTGAGTCATAACTCCTGAGTATTAACTCCTGATGTAAATGTTGATGATATAGATGATGTATACATGATGTAGATGATGTAGATGGTTTAGAGGATGTAGATGTAGATGTAGATGATGTAGATAATGGATATTTTGATGATATAGATGATGTATACATGATGTAGATGATGTAGATGGTTTAGGTGATGTAAGTGTAAACGTAGATGATGTAGATGAGGTAGATGATGTATATGTTTTGTATGAGATGTAATGTATGTGAAGATGATATGAGAAAGAGATGTTATGTAGATGGATGTGGTAGTGGTTCTTTGGGAAAAACCCTTCGCAGGAGCTTTCAGGAAAAATAAAAGCATCGCAGAGATGGGGCTTCCACGGTGTTCCCGCTTTCCAGAAATAGTATGTGTGTTCTCTACGTTGCTACTGACTGCCTCTGGCCCTTTACTGTGGATGCTACACAGGTTGGTCACAGTGGACTGGAAGCACACAGATCGCCTCCTGGTTTTTGCACCTCCATTACCTCCCATTACATGTTTTGAAAACGCAACCACAGTTAGACCTGAAGCATCCCATCGTTGCCAATACCCCAATCGCACCTTGGTTTTCTCCAATTTCTCCTTCATCTCTTGGACATGCTTCAAGGGTACCTCAGTTGCCTTAGAATCGCGGAGAAGTTCTTCCAACTCCTTAATTGCGACGCTCGCATCTACCCACTCCTTAGTGGAAGAATATTTGAGGCCGTGCCACTTTGCAAAGATCGCGGCCCGGCGACGGTCAGCTGGGCGAAAGTTGTTCAACACAGTCAATGATGTCAAAATATGTTGGGCCAACTCTGCTTCTGAACCCACGCCCCATTCGCAAACTTGATTCGACTGGTCGTTGATCAAGCTGATGTTCCAAGCTGACAAAACGCTTTCGATGATCTTGGTGCGCTTCGCGTCTGCAATCAGCGTGTCCACCTTTTTCTGCAAATCCGTGGGCAGGTCATTGCACAACTGTTTTTCTCCTTCCAAGGCAGCTTTCAGCAGGTTCCAAGAAGGCTTCAATCTGGAGATTCTGGGGTTCAGCAGGGCGTCTGGCAAGTTCTTCAAGGCTGTGTCGAACTTTTGGACAAAGGTGTCTGCGTGCCTTCTTGCGCCTACTTCTTTGAACTTATCAAAAGCTTCGACGGCCTCGGTCAAATTTTTCTCTGCTGCCTCCAATTCACCCCGCCGCACTATTTCCTGGTCCACTGCACGCAGCTTCTGTTCTGTCAAGTCTGCAGGTTTGTCGACCATTGAGTTGACTTGGTCGAAGACCTTCTTGAGCTTCTCAGACTTGTCGCTCTTGCGAACTTCTTCAATGAGTGCATTGAGCGGTTCTGACTGACCTTTAACCCGGACGTGCCATGGCAAAAGCTCTTTCAGTTTGGCCTTCATCTTGTCCAATTCGATCTTCATGGCATCAGCAACCTCAAGGAAATCTTTGTCATCGTGATGATACTGGACATTCAGGAAGGCAAATGGAATCTTCTTGCACTCCTCCTCCGAAAGCCCCAGACCAAGATGAGCATCGCCGGTTTCACCCGGAAGCCCGGATTGAATCGGCTCTTGCAACTCCGCACGAAAGTCTTCCTCATACTCTTCGGGCAAGTTGTTTTGAGAAAACGTCCATTTGTTCACAGCCACCATTGTGTGAGCCCAAAGCTTCCTGCCGAATCGCTTCTGGAACTCCAAAAGGGTCTGTCGATCTGAACAACTCATTCTGCTATCTGGGTTTACGAGGAGGATCACCAAGTGTATGTGGCTAAGGCCATTGACCCAGCCAGCTATGGTGCGCAAGTGTTTCTCATTTGTTCCGTCGCCCCTGCTGTCTTGCGTGCCAGGCGTATCCATTATGATGATGGGAAGCGTTGCATCAACTCCACGCCAATGGCAAAATTTCAGCTTGGGCTCGTTGGTCTCCGATTTCATATGGTGACCCATCTTGAAATCGGGGGATTGCCATGCATGCTTCCCTTTCATATTTGGGTCCTTTCTCAAACTGCCATCAAGAAATCCGCAGAACGTACTTTTGCCAGCCCCAGTCCTACCAATCACCACAATGCGCTTGGCTGCCTCAGGAGCATCTTGCAACAATTTGCGCACTTTCTTCTCAGCATCCTTGTCAGTTTGAGCAGCCTGCGGGTTGTGCTCCAACAGCTCGAGCAATTTTTTTCTGGCCACTGCGTTTGAGTCGACTCTTGCATCCTGACAGGGATCAAGTGGCGACACCGACAGACTGCGAACGAGAAATGCATGTTCGAAATTACAAAATGAAACCCAACCTCTGAGACCCAACTCCAGAAACTTCGAACGTAGCGTTTTTTGGTATGACTTTTCTTTTTTAAGATGTTCTTGAATCCTGGATTTTTTTTACCAATTTCGACGTGTGGGAAACAAAATCTATACCAGTACTACCGCACAAGGCGGTGGCGGAAGTTTCAACTATAATAAACCTGTAGGAGAGGTGAATTGCTGTGATGCATGGATGGCAGAACGAACCCACTGATGGACCGATGGACCGAAAGGCGGCCGAGACTCTAAGTCTCTCCCTCTCTATCTCTCTATCTCTCTCTGTCACCTTCTCTCTGTGTCTCTCTATTTCTCCCTCTACCTATCTATGTGTCTATCTACATATCTATCTCTCTCTAGTGTAGTGTAGTGTAGCGTAGTGTAGCGTAGCGTAGCGTAGTTGTAGTTGCAGTTGCAATTGTAGTTGTAGCTGTAGTTGTAGTTGTAGTGTAGTGAGGCGCAGCGTAGGGGCCTAGGGGTAGTGGTAGTGGTAGCGGCGATGGTAGCGGTGTAGTCTAGTGTAATCTAATGCAGTCTGGTGTAGTCTGGTGTAACCTAGTGTAGTGGAATGTAGTTGCGGTTGTTGTCGTTGTTGCTGTTGTTGCAGTTGCAGTTGCAGTGGTAGTCGTAGTTGCAGTAGTTGCAGTAGTTGCAGTAGTTGCAGTAGTTGCAATAGTTGCAGTAGTTGCAGTAGTTGCAGTAGTTGCAGTAGTTGCAGTAGTTGCAGTAGTTGCAGTAGCAGTAGTAGTAGTAGTAGTAGTAGTAGTAGTAGTAGTAGCAGTAGCAGTAGCAGTAGTAGTAGTCGTAGTGGTAGTGGTAGTAGTAGGAGTAGCAGTAGTAGTAGTAGTGGTAGTAGTAGTAGTGGTAGTGGTAGTAGTAGTAGTAGTAGTAGTAGTAGTGGTAGTAGTAGTAGTAGTAGTAGTAGTGGTAGTAGTGGTAGTAGTGGTAGTAGTGGTAGTAGTGGTAGCAGTGGTAGTAGTGGTAGCAGTGGTAGCAGTGGTAGTAGTGGTAGTAGTGGTAGTACTAGTAGTAGTAATAGTAGTAGTAGTAGTAGTAGTAGTAATAGTAGTAGTAGTCGTGGTAGTAGTAGTAGTAGTAGTAGTAGTAGTAGCAGTAGTAGTAGTAGTAGTAGTAGTATTAGTCGTGGTAGTAGTGGCAGTAGTAGTAGTGGTAGTAGTAGTAGTAGTAATAGTAGTAGTAGTAGTAGTAGTAGTAGTATTAATAGTAGTAGTAGTAGTAGTAGTAGTAGTAGTAGTAGCAGTAGTGGTAGTGGTGGTAGTAGTAGTAGTAGCAGTAGAAAAAAGTAGTAGTAGTAGTAGTAGCAGTAGAAAAAAGTGGTAGTAGTAGCAGTAGAAAAAAGTAGTAGTAGTAGTAGTAGTAGTAGTAGTAGTAGTAGTAGTAGTAGTAGTAGTAGTAGTAGTAGTAGTCGAAGGAAGTTTAGAAGCTAAACCTTCCGACAATATGGACAGATNATAGTTTGCTATTCCTGAAACTTCCGCCACCGCCTTGTGCGGTACTACTGGTAGTAGTAGTAGTAGTAGTAGTAGTAGTAGTAGTAGTAGTAGTAGTAGAAGTAGTAGTAGTAGTAGTTGTTGTTGTTGTTGTTGTGGTGGTTGTGGTTGTGGTTGTGGTTGTGTGGGGTAGTGTAATATTGTGTAATGTAGTGTCGTGCTGTGCAGTGTGGTGGTAGTGGTAGTGGTAGTGGTAACCGGTAGTGGTAGTGGTAGTGGTAGTGGTAGTGGTAGTGGTTGTGGTAGTGGTAGTGGTAGTGGTAGTGGTAGTGGTAGTGGTAGTGGTAGTGGTAGTGGTGGTGGTGGTGGTGGTAGTGGTAGTGGTAGTGGTAGTGGTAGTGGTAGTGGTAGTGGTAGTGGTGGTGGTGGTGGTGGTAGTGGTAGTGGTAGTGGTAGTGGTAGTGGTAATGGTAGTGGTAGTGGTAGTGGTAGTGGTAGTGGTAGTGGTAGTGGTAGTGGTAGTCTAGTGTAGTGTACTGTAGTGTAGTTGTATTTGTAGTTGTAGTTGTAGTTGTAGTTGTGGTTGTGGTTGTGGTTGTGGTTGTAGTTGTAGTGTAGTGTAGTTTAATGCAATAAAACGCAGTGTGGGCTGTAGCGTATTGTAGTTGTAGCTGTCGTTCTTAACATTTTTTTTTGACATCTGAACTTCCAATAATGGTCCGAGACCGCCCGTTTTAAACACTTTCAACCTCGAAATGTGCTTCGCGCCACAACACCGTGCACTTTTTCATCATCTCAACTTGCAAAAATGGTCAGAGAGCCAGTTGTATCAGAGATTGTCATTTAGGGTGGCAACTGGTAGTTAGGATAATGGTAAGTGTTTGAAATTTCAAAAATCTTAAGTTCCTCAATTTTCTTCAAAACTTGAAAATTGAGGAAAATTGAGTGGAAAGCAACGGTGAACAAATATTGACCTTTTATTAATGTCAATTACTTGTTCATACTTGTTCTTTTATTTTTCAGTTTCCAAGTATTTGTTGTTAATATTTCTGAAATTTTCTGAATATTTGGCAAATGTTAATGGTTTGCTATATTTTATTGACATGGAATCAATGAACATCACGTGTTTTTCAATGAAACGCTAGTTTGTTTGTCCACTATTTGCGAACTTGTTTGACACGCGGTGCGTATGTTACTTCCTAATTTGCCAGCCTGGACATTGGAATTAACATGTGCCCACTTTGATTCTAAGTTGAAATAACAACACAAACAGTTTAGACCCCATGGATTTACCATATTTGGCAAATCGTTGAAATCTATTACTTGCTCTGTACTTGCATTTGTTTATGCATTCATTCATCGTATTTTTATTTTGATTTGTTTCACTGAACGTCAGTTTCGACTTTTTCAGTTTGCTATGAAATGTCTACCATGTTTATCTGTTGTGTGTGTGTGTTTGTTAGAGTTCCGTCTTTTTGACAGATTCAGATTGTTCCATTGAATTTGAATGAATTTGATGTGTTTGATCTAACTGAATTACATCTGGACCGCATCATTATTGCTTTTGATTTATGATTTCATGATGTTTGACATGTGGATTTGCGTGCTCTTGACTGGCAAATTTACGGAACGTTGGTTTTGACGTGTTGATGCAGTTATTAAAAGTTCAGATTTTTTGACAAATTGACTATGGTTGGACAATACATCTATTGTGATCAATGTTGTCTATTTTCTCCAATGTTTAACGACCAAGTTTTTCATGTTGGGTCTTGATTGATCGGTGTGGGGCGGTTCCTCCTGCATCCCTTTAACAATTGAGGGGGGCTGAATAAATGCAAAATTGAAAAGGAACCAGGTCTGGGAAACTCAGATCTGATGAACTTAAGAAAAAAAACAATTGATTTCAATAGGCTTTCCTTTTATAGGGGCTAACACGTGAATGGCACAAGTAAAAGCACGTTGACATGCCATCAGTTTGGGGAAATAACCCACCTTTGAAAAGGAACATGTGTCAAAAACTCATTGAACAATCAGGAAATATAAGGAAATAACTTTGACAAGAACCCTGCGGGCTCGAGAAACCCAAGCAATTCAATCACCGTGACTGCAACCCCAAAACAAACTGCAGGACTCCTGCTTCTGCTTGATTGCTGTGAAGAACTGGGTCAAATACTCTGAGTTGTGCTGCCATGCCTGGGTGGCTGCAGCCGTGCCAGGAAGTAAAGGCCACCTGAAATGGGCCAATTTTCCGTAGAGAATACCCGCCTTGTGAAGAGACTGCCGAACATCCTTCAACTTCTCCGCATCAACGTCACTTTTCTCGTCGCTCATGATGCAAAGCATTGTGCGTCCAACAATGTCTTGGCCCAATTCCTTCAATTCCTTCCGAACAGCATTGAATGCCTCCTTGTCATTCTCAGACGCGTCTTTGCTTCCCTGAACCAAGAAGCACACGCCAGAAATGGTGTACTGGTGTTTGGTCAAGAACTGCGGTACTGCAATCAAGCCTTCCATGCCATCATTGTCGAAGTCGGGAGCATTGATGATGGTAAGTCTGCTCTCTACTTGCCCGCCCAAAGTGGCCGGAATCTTGAATGCGGCAATGGCAGAATGCACCTCAGTTCCTGCCAGGGACGCTTGGTTTCTCTGTCCAGCGACCTAACCTCCTCAGAACGACCTAGGGGATTTACATCCTCATATCTCGAAATTATTCGAAATTTAGCCATGTGACCTTTTTGACAACTCGTCATCTAGAAGGTGCAAATGGGTTTCAAAGCGCAAATCTTGATCAGCATTGACAGGCATGAGTCAGGTAGCAGGGTTGATACGATTGCAGGCCTTCATCCACATCCATCTCGAGGCGTGGCTCGTGAAATTTCATGCCCACATTGTAGTTGAGCATGAGGCTGATCAGAGCTTGCTTGCTTGCACGGTCTCCAAGCAGAAGGATGACTGAATCCTTGCCAGGTTTCTGGTCAACAAACTCCTTTGGAAACTGAGCGTCATACACCCGCATCGCCCAGCGATGCTCTTCGGAACCCTGGATGGTTTCGTCAACGAGCTCTGTAGGCACGTAGACTTTCCTGCTGCTGGGGTCGGTCTGGGCACCGGACTTCTTCAGCTGTTCTGCGAGCCTTCCACCCACAGACGGCTCTTTTGCCCTCCGGTCCTTCTCTTTCTCCAGAAGTTTCTGGAGCTGTTCCACTTCTTGTTCCCCACGGCCATAGTCTTGTATCATCATTTTGGCAAGACCTGCCTCCGACATCACCAGGAGCTTCTCAAGCTGGCCATCCAAATTCTTTTCTTTCAGGAACTGGACTAGCTCCGGAAGTGGAGGGCCGTGGCCGGCTGCACGGGAGGGAGGATCAAACTCCATGACGAGGCGTAGGCGGCAAGAGCAGAACCACAAAGACTCCAAATGAGCCCAAAAACTCTGCGACGAGTCAAAACCACGATCTACAGTACTGATCTGGAATGACTTTGCACAGGGTCTTAAAATAAGTCTGCGGAAACAAAAGCTTGGGACAAGTGACAAGGGTCAACTGCAACCTTTCATGACAGCAACAATCCTCAGCTACGCTTTTTGCTCTGGCTCAAGCAGGAACTATAGCACAAGTGGAACATTGCGAAACCGTACAAGTCCTGGACTCAATTGCCGTGGCATCATTGGCCACTCGGCTGCTCTTCCTTGAGCATGAGCAAGTTTTCCTCGCCCTGCAAGTTCTTAGCGATCCTCCCAGCTGCTGTTGCACAAACAAGCACCTGAACAGCCATCAGTACAACTTTTCTTGTGAATTGAATCTGGACCTCCTTCACATCGGCCGCCGAAATGTCCACAAAGTTGCGGCAGTGACTGAAGGCTTTGATGTCAAACATCTTCTGGCCGTCTTGCGCTGACAAGGTGAACTTGCCACGGGAAACAGAATCAATCACAATTTCATAGCGAGCTCCGTCTCTGGGCCTTTCAGAAGAAATGTCTGATATGGAGAAAGCTATATCGAGCAAACGCAACTCCTTCAGCTCCTCCTTCAGCTCCTCACTCTCTGCTGTGAGCTCCATGCGATATAACATCATGGGTTCAGTCTGCTGATTTCGGATGAGCTGGTCACCAGCTGGATACTGCCAATCCAAAAGACCTGTGGGCATAATCGTCTTATTCATCTCCGCGGGCTCCACAAAATGCAGCTCAGCTGGCTTCACTTCACCATATACATCTTCAATGCTGCTGATGTTCAGTCGGTGAGCTGGGCGTTCAAACCAAGGAAGGTCACACTGTTTTACGTCATCCGTCAGGACAGCCCTGGGGAATTGACTGATGTGGTCCCTGAAGAAAGTGTTCACTACATCACTCAGAGCCTCAGCCCTCATATGTCTGAAATTCGTCCCTTCCGACACAGCAGTAGCTTTGGAAATGGAATATTGCAACGCTTCCGTGATGGCCTTGGCTAACCCTTGACTTTCGGTGTTACCCTTTGATAGCTGCACCGCCTCTGCATGGATCTTGCTCTGCGTCTCAGCAAAGTTCCAGTTCTCTGTCTTGGAGCTGCTTGTCCCACTTGCCGTAGATTCACTGCGAGCCGTTGAGTTCATCCAAGAGTGGGAATATGACGCAGTGAGGGACGGGCCCTTCCACGAGACGGAAACTGAACCTCCGACGGTGTGAGTCTTTGCTTCCGTTTTGACGGTGCCGGATGTGTGTGTCTCGCTCCTCCCTTTAGTATTTGCACCTCCGGAAGATTCAGTTGTTCCTGTCGTAGTCGAATCTGTTGATGTGTTCGACTGGCTCTCAGTTCTTCCTTTGTTCCACGATTTGGTGCTGCTCTGCGAATTGGTTTTACCCTCCTGGGTAGAGTCGGTCTGAGTCTGTGTAATGGAACCAGACTCTTTGACGAAACCGGAGAGAGATTCGTAGTCGAGGACCAAGAGGCAAAGTTGCTGAGCCAGGCCAAAGTTGTGAAATGTTTGGTCCTAAGTGCGGAGAAGGGCATCTCTAGACACCAAATTGCCAGGAACACCTTGCGACACAAGATCTGTGTTTCAACGCTGCGAAACCCTTTAGCTGAGGTTGGCTCCACCTCACGCAGGTAGAAACCGAAGTTCTCTTTTTGGTTTCTCCAGGTCTCGCCATTCAGCGTGACGACCATGGCCATTCGACGTATCGCCGCATAGTTGGCGATGTAGGCCAAAGCATCCGACCGTCGCAGCTTGTTTGGGCCAAGCTCCAAGTCAACAGATCTGAGCTCTTCATCCACCACAAAACCAATCCTGATGGTACCTCGTGCAAGACTGCAAGGCAAGATGAAATGGTGACATGTGCATTTACATCTCAGCCTCGAAAGGCAAGTTAAAACCCAAGATCCGAGTTTCATGGAGACCAACAGGACGAACAAAGCAATGCCAAAGCGCCGATTGACACAATCAGATTTCAAAACGCAATGAAATGCCACATCTCTACGTGCAGGCCAGGGGCCTGATGAGAGGTCAAACAAAAGGAAATCTGCACGTGTCAGATACACGTGGCAAATCCAAATACCGACAAAGTCCAGTCGAGGCGTGGGCAAGAGCACTTCCCTCTGGGACACCTCTCGAACCTCGAACACAGCTCTGGCAAATTCTTGGTAGATTCTCGGATCCGCCTCACAGGGTGTGTCAATGGCTGCAAGCATCAGGAACAGACTTTATACAATTTAAAGTCGCCGTGATCATTCTACACACATAAATATGTATGTATATAATATAACATATATGTATTGTTTGCAGGCATGATGAGTCTTCAACAAGTCCACTCGATTTGTAACCTGGCAATTCAAAGCTGGCCCGCTGTCTGCAAAATTGCCAACCTTTGTTGATCTAAATGAGCTGTGACATTCAGCACTTTCCACTCCAGTTAGTTCAGGATTTGGAGCACTCTGCAAAGCGCAGTATCAAATGGAAAAGGTAGCACCATGCACGCAGACTGATAGTTTGCTCTAGAAAAACGGTATTGAAAAACAACACAACAGGGTGGAACGAGGATGCCGCTTGGCAGCTTAGACAAGCTTGGTTTAGGAATGGTTAGGGTAATTTGTAACGGGTTTCTAAAGGTAAATTGCAGGTCAATGCAAATATTTAAAGAAACAAATATGGTCCAAGATATTCGATTCGTCCAAATTTCAAATACCACATTTCAAACACTTGGAGCTCCGTGCAGAGAATGACTCTCCTCCCACACGGATCGATTAAGCGGAGTATGGTACAATCGACCCTCGGAAGCATCACGCGAAACTCTACAAGATGGCCTTGGAAATTATCCTCAAAACTCGAAATTCAAATGGCTGGGGGTTCCAGGAGCAGTTTCATGCAAATATGATGTATGGACGTTGAAGACTGAACCCAACCCGTGGGGCCTGGATTGAGATGCACTGCTCCTGGCAACGGTGGCTGCAACCGAACCAAGAAAACAAACTGCTACCTGCATGTCTCCCCACACAATGCGTTCTCTATAGAAAATTTCAATGGTCAATTGGTTTGCTTCATTCCGGCTCAGTAAGGCTAGTGATAACTAGAGTTGGCCAGGTTCAGTTCAGATTGATCCTGGTCATGATAGGGATCTTTATACAACCCATTAATGTTGCACAGGAAGTCCTGCCGTTGAATCTTTAAACGCGTTTTCTTTATTCACCCTTTGAAATTTGAATCAAGGGAAATTTGCATACATGTTATTACAACATCCTTGCGTGGCTGGGTTGATAGCAAGCGCTTAATTTTTCTATTAGTTGTTGGGTTGACCTAAAGAACACACATAAAAGTGGGTGATCCACAAGTGGCTCCGTGAGCACTACTTGGGTGCTGCTGGCGCCAAGCTCTGGCACAGGGCCTCCGATTTCAAAGCAGGGCCCCGCCGCAACAGAACCTTTACTTTAGGCAATGCCCGCATCCATATTTAGCATGGCTATATGAAAATAGTATCAGTTACTCACGTGGTCATGTGGATACTACAAATTGTCATGATTTATTGGCCCTCTCTGAATGTGGAGAAACTAAAAGGGTTTCTTGTTGATGTTCACTCTCTCATCAGCCACTGGACATGGCCAAAATGAAACCTTTCCGCTTCAACGACCCCATAATCACATTTTGCAAAATTCAAGAAAATATGTTAAGCCAAACACACTCAGCAAGAAAAAGTGGATAATCAATAACAATCGGTGACAATCTCAGAAACAAGAAACATCTCGAAAACAAAAATCTAATTCACTTGTCACACTATGACCCCGCACTGACACATGTTTTTATGTTTTTATTTTGACGGCTACGGCATTCCAACCGCCTGAGCGGGCTCCAAGCCTAATATAATTGTATAGACTTTATACTTTTTGCTTGTACTTACATATCATAGAGATGTTTCTGCACATAGAGATAAATGATATATTTAAAATATGTATACTTGTAAATTTATTTATATCAAAATGCATACATAGTATAATTATGTATAGGTAGAGTACATGTATTCAAATTGCTATTTTGATAATTACATAGCTTTATGCATTTTAATTTATGAAACGATAACCATGTATATATATATATATATATTTATACATCCCTATGTATCTCAAAAAACATTTTGAAATATACATATTTTTACAGTAGATCTATTTACATACCCCTATTATTAAGTATACACAGATACGTACACCTGTAAACACAGTTGCACATACAACGAATGAATACTTGTATATTTGGAAATCAATATCAAAAAATACATACATACACGTATACATATACAGTACCTACATACACATTTACATCTATACATGCGTATGCATACATATACATCCGTACGGCCCGGAAATCGGACCAGCGTTTTCATCGTTTTTGCAGATCATGATAATTTGCAATTGCAGAAAATGCTGTGTTTTGCACATGTACACAGCCATTTTTATGCACATTCTATCGCAATTACAGTATGTCTGGATGAAAATGTGACATTTCGTGTCATGAAATCAAAAAAAAACATGTCTGAGGACCCCCAAATTTCGTATACGAAATTTGGGGCCAAAACGCAAAATGGTGTCGCGGTCGCGAGACTAAAGTTGGACTTTTCAACTCAGTCCAACTTGCGCACATTTTTGCCTGTGATTTCACAGATGTTCGAGTTCCGATGAATGNTTTTCAACTCAGTCCAACTTGCGCACATTTTTGCCTGTGATTTCACAGATGTTCGAGTTCCGATGAATGTATCGCCATTGCCACGCTTTGACATATGACATGATCATCGGACTCTTGCTCGACAGGCTACCTGGCAGCATTTTCTTGCANGGTAAATTGGCCTTTGCTGTGGTTCACACTTTCATGTTGAATTTTCAAAGCTGCAGCGACAGCTGGATAGGCAGGCGCGCCGTCCGTGAAAAGGACGTGCTAAGCGTAACATCATTTGATGTTCACCGAAGTACCGAAGACGTGTTAAGCGTAAAAAAATTGATGTTCATCGAAGAACCGAAGACGTGTTAAGCGTAACAACATTTGATGTTCATCGAAGTACCGAAGACGTGTTAAGCGTAACATCATTTGATGTTCNTAAGCGTAACAACATTTGATGTTCATCGAAGTACCGAAGACGTGTTAAGCGTAACATCATTTGATGTTCATCGAAGAACCGAAGACGTGTTAAGCGTAAAAACACTTGATGTTCATCGAAGTACCGAAGACGTGCTAAGCGTAAAAACATTTGATGTTCATCGAAGAAACGAAGACGTGTTAAGCGTAAAAACATTTGATTTTCATCGAAGTACCGAAGACGTGTGAAGCGTAAGAACATTTGATGTTCATCGAAGAACCGAAGACGTGTTAAGCGTAACATCATTTGATGTTCACCGAAGTACCGAGACGTGTTAAGCGTAGCAGCATTTGATNATTTGATGTTCATCGAAGAACCGAAGACGTGTTAAGCGTAACATCATTTGATGTTCACCGAAGTACCGAGACGTGTTAAGCGTAGCAGCATTTGATGTTAACCGAAGTACCGAAGACGTGTTAAGCGTAACATCATTTGATGTTCATCAAAGAACCGAAGACGTGTTAAGCGTAGCAGCATTTGATGTTAACCGAAGTACCGAAGACGTGTTAAGCGTAAAAACATTTGATGTTCATCGAAGTACCGAAGACGTGTGAAGCGTAAAAACATTTGATGTTCATCGAAGTACCGAAGACTTGTGAAGCGTAACAACATTTGATGTTCATCGAAGAACCGAAGACGTGTTAAGTGTAACATCATGTGATGTTCACCGAAGTACCGAGACGTGTTAAGCGTAGCAGCATTTGATGTTCACCGAAGTACCGAAGACGTGTGAAGCGTAACAACATTTGATGTTCATNGTGTTAAGCGTAACATCATTTGATGTTCACCGAAGTACCGAGGACGTGTCTCCATAGATGCCCGATTGTGAAAACGAAGACAAATGACGTTATTGCACCACCACCCCCCACGACCCCCCCTGCGACATAAAAAAAACTAAGACTAATGACGTTATTGCACCCCCCCCCCACCCCACCCCCACCCCAAAAAACCTCGAACGTAAAAAAATGCAAAAACGCTGGTCCGGTTTTCGGGCCGTAGGCATATACATGTACAGATTAAAGATATAGATGTATGCGTGTTTTAGACTTTAAATCTAGACATGTGTTTACATGAAAATATCAATGTATGTCTACAAGATTCTACGGGCATGCATTTGTTCCCAAAGAATATGCACTACCTTTCTGCAAAACAGATTTGGACGTGCCCCATTTAGAGAGAAGATAAAGGTATGCGGTGAAAGCAGTTGGTCAATGCGCCTCCCGACAATGGACCTTTCAAGGGCTTTGGTATCCTACCTGCGTGTCAAAAGCCCTTATATAAAAGGTCCATTGTCGTAAGGCAAATTGACCAACTGTTTTCACCTCATACCTTTATCTTCTCCCTCAATGGGGCGCGTCCAAATCAGTTTACAGAAAGGTAGTGCATATTCATTTGGAAAGCCCTGATCATTAATGCATTCATTTGCTTATTTCGTTTTTTAATACATGTGTATACATATATGTTTGAAACACACACGCAAGATGTTTCTAAGTGTAAAAAAATATAATTCAAACCAGCGTTGACCCCAAACAGATGTAGGAAACCTCAATTATATTTATAATTTATAATGTATTTTCGCGGCAATAGGGTTTCATTTCGGCATGAGTGGGAGACAAGAGTGGGAGACAAGTGGGAGATAAGAGCAAACTGATGCGGCCCAGAGCACCCAGACTGGGAGACAAGAGTGGGAGACAAGTGTGCAAGACAAGTGTAAAATCATGCGGTCCAGAGCACCTAGAATGGGGGACAACAGTGGGACACAAGTGTAAAATCATGCGGTCCAGAGCACCCAGAGTGCTGGGCAAGTGTGGGAGACAAGTGTGGGAGACAAGTGTGGGAGACAAGTGTAAACTCATGCGGCCCAGAGCAACCGAAGTGGGAGACAAGTGTTGGAGACAAGTGTGGGAGACAAGTGGGAGACAAGTGTAAAATCATGCGTGTAAAATCATGCGGCCCAGAGCACCCAGAGTAGGAGACAAGTGTGGGAGACAAGCGTGGGAGACAAGTGGGAGACAAGTGGGACACAAGTGGGAGACACATGTAGAATCATGCGCCCCATACCACCCAGAGCGCGAGACAAAAGAGGGAGGCAAGTGTGTGTGTGTGGGAGACAACTGAAAAATCATGCGGCCCAGAGCACCCAGGGTGGAAGAAAAGAGTGGGAGACAAGTGTTGGAGACAAGAGTAGGAGATCATGCGGCCCAGAGCACCCCGAGTGCAAGACAAGCGTGGGAGACAAGTGTTGGAGACAAGAGGACTGGGAGACAAGAGTAGGAGATCATGCGGCCCAAAGCAACCAGAGTGGGAAACAAGTCTGAGAGACATGTGTGGGACACAAGGCCAGAGCACCCAGAGTGGAAGACAAGAGTGGGAGACAAGTGTTGGAGACAAGAGGACTGGAAGACAAGAGTGGGAGACAAGTGTTGGAGACAAGAGGACTGGGAGACAAGAGTGGGAGACAAGAGTAGGAGATCATGCGGCCCAAAGCAACCAGAGNTGGAAGACAAGAGTGGGAGACAAGTGTTGGAGACAAGAGGACTGGGAGACAAGAGTGGGAGACAAGAGTAGGAGATCATGCGGCCCAAAGCAACCAGAGTGGGAAACAAGTCTGAGAGACAAGTGTGGGAGACAAGCCCAGAGCACCCCGAGTGGAAGACAAGAGTGGGAGACAAGTGTTGGAGTCAAGAGGATTGGGAGACAAGAGTGGGAGACAAGAGTAGGAGATCATGCGGCGCAAAGCAACCAGAGTGGGAAACAAGTCTGAGAGACATGTGTGGGACACAAGCCAAGCACCCAGAGTGGAAGACAAGAGTGGGAGACAAGTGTTGGAGACAAGAGGACTGGGAGACAAGAATAGGAGATCATGCGGCCCAAAGCAACCAGAGTGGGAAACAAGTCTGAGAGACAAGTGTGGGAGACAAGCACAGAGCACCCAGAGTGGAAGACAAGAGTGGGAGACAAGTGTTGGAGACAAGAGGACTGGGAGACAAGAGTGGGAGACAAGAGTAGGAGATCATGCGGCCCAAAGCAACCAGAGNTGGAAGACAAGAGTGGGAGACAAGTGTTGGAGACAAGAGGACTGGGAGACAAGAGTGGGAGACAAGAGTAGGAGATCATGCGGCCCAAAGCAACCAGAGGGGGAAACAAGTCTGAGAGACAAGTGTGGGAGACAAGCCCAAAGCACCCCGAGTGGAAGACAAGAATGGGAGACAAGTGTAAAAGCATGAGGCCAAGGAACGCAAGCCCGGAGACAGAGGCAAAATCATGCGGCCCAGGGATGCAACCCTTTGAAGGGAGTAAGAACCCCATACAGGTAAACCTGTTTGGGGAAAAATGTTCAGTCTATGTAAATGCAAGGCTCAAAATCTTTGTACGTGTATGAGTTATAGGTGTTTATTTATGACGACTGTTTCAATATTGTTTTTTGAAAAATATTCATTTCTAGGTGTGTGTGTGTATTTGTGTGTATATGTAGGCATGTATATGTATGCAATTAGCTGTGTGTATATATATATATATATGTGTGTGTGTGTTCTTGTAAAATCACATTGTTCAATTCATATTGAACATAAAAGAAAATATGTTTTTTTATTATATATGAAACAATATGTGTATATATACACATATGTATATATATATATATATATGAAATATTTGAAAAATATATCCTTGTACATGTGCACATAAATATCGCAATGTGTGTAGAATTGTGTATATATATATATATATATTATGTGTGTGTGTACATATATTTACATATATAAACATTTACACGTATAGAAATGATGTATATTTATACATAGTAAATTAAATATTTACATGGCTTGGAGTCCGCTCATGCGGATGGAATGGCCAGGCCGCCAGAATGAAACAAATGAAAGCCTGTGTCAGTGCGGGGTCATAATGTGACAAGTTGATTCGACAAGTGCACCCCCCGCTCTCGCTCCATGTGTGCAATCTCAGGTGTTTTTTGTTTCTGAGATTGTCACCGATTGTTGTTGCTGATCCCCTTTTTCTTGCTGAGTGTGTGTTGGCTTAACATATTTTCTTGAATTGTGCAAAATGTGATTATGGGGTCGTTGAAGCGGAAAGGTTTCATCTTGGCCACGTCCGCTGGCTGATGAGAGAGTGAGCATCAACAAGAAACGTTTTTAGTTTCTCCACATTCGGACTGGGCCAATCAACCATGACAAACCCTTTTGTCTGCCCGTTGGAGATGTGAATGCCCATTTGAGTATTTGATGCTACTTCCTTGTACGGGCATGACATAAACTAAAGACATCTAAAGGCTCTTTTGAGGCAGAGCCCCTGCATTGAAATCAAAAGGCCTCTGCCAACGCTCAGCGCCAGCAGCGACCAAGGAGTGCTCACGGGGCCACTTGTGGATCACCCACTATTGAATCTTTGGGTATTTCTTTAGGTCAACCCAACAACTAGTATATAGAAATATAAAACCCTTACAATCAACCCAGCCAGACAAGGATGCTATAACAACATGTATACAAATATCCCCTGAATCAAATTTCACAAGGCGAATGAAGGAAACGCATTTTTTTCAGATTCAATGGCAGGACCTCCTGTGCAAGATCAATGGGTTGTATGTACAACAATCTTTTTACTATGACCGGGATCAATCTGAACCCAACTCTACTTCTGAGTGGCCAACTCTAATTCTGAATAGCCTTCCTAGTTACTGGAATATACACTTGACTCAACAAACAATGACATATATATATATATTATTATTATATATAATGCCTGCCTCCCTAGCATCAAATAGGCAACTGGAACACCGAGCCGGAGAACACATCTGGAACACCCACCCCAAGTCAACCATAGTACTCTTCAGTTGGCTGTCTTGGTCCAAATTGCAACCTCATTCCAAATTCAAAGCCCACAAGATCCCTGAAGATGAGCCTATTGAAGGGTTCAACTTTTTGGACTGCTGGTCTGGGAATGAATTGAAATTGAATCGTTCATCAAAGATTGCATTGTGTCTCCGAATTCATGGCGAATTCTGTGCCAAGGGTTCCATGGATGTTCCATGGGCGTTCCTTGGGTGGATGAAAAGCTTAAACTTGGACATCGTTAGACACTCTTCAAAGAGCTGCAGCATGCCAAGTCTCGTGAAAGTTCAAACATCTGGCCACTCCCAACACCATGCGCTTATCCCTCTATACATACCTATTCAAACGTGCTGCTTTCACTGTGCCTTGTGACTTTGGGAAAGCATCACTCCGATCAAAACATTACATACCTACTGTACCTTTTCCATGATCTTTGCAATTCCACTCAAACAATTGCGATTCCCAACGTCATGGGTCTGTAATCGCTTCTCAAAACCTACCGAGCCGACAAAATTGAAAAGGAACCCATCCAAATGGCAATCTATATATATATATATCTCATACTTAAACCACCTCCCAGAATGTCGACACACTTGCTGTGTATGATAGATCCCGGGCCTGTTTGCTTGGAATTTAGCAACCCAGGTGTATGAAATCGTGGTTGACACTGTGGGGGATTGTCCTTTTTGACTTTAGGATTGATATCATGGGGGATATGCCTTCGGCATCCTTCAGCCAAGCTTGGATTCTTATTCTGGATTGGATTCATGGGTGATTCCATGTATGGACCTTAGCAAGGCTATAAAGTCTGTATAATCTATAGTTCACTTTTGTGGCTTCCCGGCTTGTGGATCTCAGGCATCGAGTCGGCAGTCCTGTTTCCATTCCACAGTGACACGTTCGTCAGAAGCTTCTTGGCCATCTCTCTCTGCGGCCTGGATGCTATGGCAGCTTCGACCGATCACCGGCACCACAAGATCTGTAGGTGGTGACGCAAACAATGCAAGCACAGGAATATACATACGTACAGCCTTACCTCGAATGCCCCATCAAACCAGCATATCTGCAGCCTTGGGTAGCCAACAGCACTCGCTTCTAGCGGGTGCGCCTCAAATTTCACGACATTCCGCTTGAGTTTCCCTGACTTCTCATCGAATTTCCAAGCGCTCGCGTCCACAACTTGCACCTCACTTAGACAAGGGGCTAGCTTGGCAGGGCACAAGGGTTGCAAAAACAAATGCTCTGATACTGTTAACAAGTTACTTCTAAGACCCTCATCGCTCAGTGGGTGTCGAACTCAGCCAGACATCAGCAGGCTTCACCTGCACCCGCTGTCCATGCATACACCTTTTGACCGTCAATATCCCCGTACTAGCCACACCAACACCCTGGTTCCCCGCACGTCCCAGTGCCCCGCCGGCTGCACCTGAGCCTCGTAGCCAAAATCTTTTGCGGAAGACTTCAGCGTCTCTTCAGAGGCGTCACCCGAGACCAATAGCACCTGGAGCTGGAGAAGACCTAGGGATGGATCAACTGGGTTCCTCTCTTGTTAATCAAACAACGGCGTGCTGGAAAATCACGGACAATCGCTCGTCTGTAGATGAATTACCAAATTCCACCTGCACTGAAAGGCATGATTTCCCGACCCGGTTGGATGGCCAAAGTTTGAAATCACTCTGCTGTGGAGAGTCGAATGCTTTGACTTCTCACTCCCATGTTCCAGTTTCTGATTTTTAATATGTTCTGACAGTCAACTAGGCCACCAATCTAAAAGTGAGCAGGGATTAGAATTGAAACCATCAATCAACTGCTTTCAAATGGGTATGTTACGTTCGCGGTCTTGCATCAGGCTATAAACTGCTGGGTCTCCTCAGCCCGCTCTCTGTACGACAATATCGCTGAGACGCAACTTGATTCTTGATCACGCGCACTTCGCAGTGTTTCACCTCTGGATCCGCTTCGATTGCCTCGGCTTGCAAATGTCTTGACGGGCGAGGAGGGCTACTGCCATTTCCTCACCCCATCCGGTTTAGTTTGGGATCGCCGCTATTTATTATAATTATACTGCCCAAGCCGACACAACTTGCATCCGCTTCCAAAAACAATGTTTGATCCATCAGAAAATGAATTGAGAGACAATTGAAAAGGAATGCCCTCTTATATCTATATATATATACAATTAATACTAATAATATTAATAAGATATGATAGAAAATAGAAAATAATAGTAATAATAATAATAATAATGATGATGATGATAATATTAGTAATAAGAATAGAAATAGAAATAATGATAATGATAAAAATCAAAGTGACAATAAGAATAGTAACAAGAAGAAAAAATAATGATGATAAAAACAATACTAATAATAATAATGATAAATAATAAATAGTTATTGTTGAAATAAGTTAAGAATATTTTAAAAAAATCACAATATGTCTAATAATGATAGGAAGAAGACAAACATAATAAGAATAATAAAAAAATAATGATAATAATGATAATAATGATAATAATGATAATAATGATAATAATGATAATAATGATAATAATGATAATAATGATAATAATGATAATAA
>BGPT01001918.1:75936-93563 GCA_003297045.1 Symbiodinium sp. clade C Y103
TAATGATAATAATGATAATAATGATAATAATGATAATAATGATAATAATGATAATAATGATAATAATGATAATAATGATAATAATGATAATAATAAGAATAAGGATCATAATATCACCACCGGTTTAGCAGGGGGGGACGTTGTCTAAATGTAACGGGCAATCATAACGTCGTTTTGGGGGGGGGGGACGTTGTAAATGTAAGATTTCAATAAAAAAATCCACGTATATATGTAAGTCAGGCATTTAAGGTGTGTTGGGTTTGTTTGAAGGGGACCTTTAAATGTAAGATTACATTTTTGAAAAAACGGACAAAAAGATGTAAGACATGCAAACAAAACTGTAAAATGATGGCATAAAGGTCTTCAAATAGCTGCAGAATTGCATAAAACCAAAAATGTAAATTAAAGTTTGTAGGACCCCTATATGTTTGTAAACCTTCATATATTCTACATTTTGTTTATCATTTCAACATGTAATATAGAGATAGTTGAGGTACATAAGCTCTTGCAAATTTTGGGAAAATCGTTGAATCTCAAAAACAATGTAAATTGATATGTGGAAAGTCATAAAAACATATACCAGAGGTCCAAAATTCCTTGCAGAAAATCCTCAACAAAAGACTGTAAAAGATATACTGAACACATGTAGCCATCATATACCTGAGGTCCTTTTTTTTGATACATTTTAGGCGTCCAGTTTGGAAACCATGTTTTTGAAAGATCTTGGGCTAGACATGCATACATACATATATTATGTTTGACACAAAAGAAATAGGTACAACTATGATGTAGTTGTACCTATTTCTTTTGTGTCAAACCAATTCAATCCATACATCCAACCATACATAGAAACAACAACAAAAGCAACAACATATCCAAATCATATCCACAACACATTCAAACATCATAAACCCCCATTTACTGAGCACAACGGGGGAACACAACGGAGAGTGAGGCCAAGGAGATGAGGCAACCGGGAGAGCACCGGGGAGACGCACCGGGGGTAACACAACGGCTTGATCATCTCATCGCACAACGGCGCAGGACACAAGGGGGGGAACACAACGGGGAAGAGAGCAGGTGGAAATGGCAAATGATGGGTTTTTTGTGTTTAAATGAAAAAAAATATAATCCTTTTATAGTACACTGTTTAACTTGTTTCAATACTTTTGAATATGTTTTTTTTATATAACGATATTTTTATTCAATGTGTTTTGAAAATGTTTTAGATATTTTATCACAACTGCCCGGGGTCCTCTCCTCCTCCTCCTTCTCCTTCTCCCGCTCCTCCCGCTCCTCCTCGCCAGCTCCAGATTGCAGTGGGCACTGCCAGCTCCAGATCTGCAGTCCAGATGCCGGGCACTGCCAGATCCCACCAACTCCAAGTCCAGATCGGAATGGGCACTGCCGGACTTCATCCGCGAGCTCCAGATCCCAGTGGGCACTGCCGGACTTCAGTCGCAACTGCCAGATCGCAGGTGGGCACTGCAGGACTTGAGTCGCGACTGCCAGATCTTCATCCGCGAGCTCCAAATCCCAGTGCCGGACTTCAGTCGCCACTGCCAGATTTCAGTGGGCACTGCCGGGCTTCAGTCGCGACTGCCAGATCGCAGTGGGCACTGCCGGACTTCAACCGCGAGCTTCAGATCGCAGTGGGCACTGCCGGACTTCAACCGCGAGCTCCAGATCGATGTGCATTTTGACTGCGCAGGCTCGCACAAAGTTGTGGTCCCGGATTTTGGGTGCTTCTGGTCCCGGCATTCTTCCTGTAAATTCGCGTATAAAAGTTCGCAGCCGACGTGTCCATGTGCGTTTCGACTCTGCAGGCTCGCACGGATTTGCGGCGTGATGGTGGTCAGTGCTCGTTTTTTGAGCTATGTCCATTTCGTGTGGCAGGCGTGGGACATCCGGGACATTTGGAGGTCTGAAACGTTGTTTTGTGTGGCAGGCGCAAGACATTGGACAGTTTTTAATCCCTGTGGCAGGCGTGGGGCATTCTGCACCATTGGCAGGCGTGGGTCAGAATGAGAGGTGCTTTCGGAAGTCATTTTTCGTGGCAGGCGCAGTACTTGGTAAACTTGGACGACGTTTTCAAAGGGTCGAAAGTCGTGTTTTGTGAAACTGTCGTCGGTTTTGATTTTGGACATGATGATGATTTCGCGTGGCAGGCGCAGTACTTCGAAGACCTCGGGCTCATTTTTGGTGGCAGGCGCAGGAGTTCGTGGACCTCGACAAAAAAGTAAGTGGCTGAGACCTAGGTAAAACGTCGTTTTTGACATTTTCAATCTTCATGTTTCGTGGTGCGCGCAAAGTTTTGTCAAAATCTAACATGTGCTCGCGCAACCCTCTCGTCACTTTGTGCGAATCGGATCGCTCTCGCTGTGGCGCGGTGCGAATTTTGCAACTTCAGATGCAACTCTTTCGCACGAAATGGAAGTCGAACGTCAAAAACTGGTATAAAATTGCGATCTGGCAACTTGAGATGTAACCATGTCGCACGAAATGGAGGTGGAATGTCAAAACCTGGTGTAAAATTGCGATTTGGCAACTTGAGACTTTCGCAAGAAATGGAGGTGGAATGTCAAAACCTGGTGTAAAATTGCGATTTCGCAACTTGAGATGCAACCCTTGCGCACGAAATGGGGGTCGAACGTCAAAAAATTTCGCAACTTCAGATACACCTCCTATGTGTAAAGACTTCTGTGCGTAACACCGTCTGTGCAGAGATCTTGCCACAGAGACCTCTTATATGGAGATCTTGTACAGAGAGCTCCCATAGAGATCTTGTGCAGAGACTTTGCCAAGATAATTCTTGTAGAGATCTTGCACAGAGACTTTGCATAGAGATCTGTTGGGATCTTGCCAAGAGAGCTCTTGCAGAGAGCTTGCGCAGAGATGTCTGGAACAAATCTTGCCAAAAGACCTCTTATAGGGAGCTTGTACAGAGAGGTTCCCAAGAGGTCCCTTACAGAGATCTTGCCAAGAGAACTCCTATCGAGATCTCATCAAGAGAGCTCATAAAGAGATCTTGCAATCTTGCCAAAAGATCTCTTAGAGAGATCTTGCAAAGAGATCTTGCCAGGACACCTCTTGTGAAGATCTTGCGCAGAGACATTGCATTGAGATTTGTTGCAGACATCTTGCCAAGAGGTCTCTTACAGAGATCTTGCCAACAAAGCTCTTATGGAGAGCTTGTACAGAGATCTTGCCAAGAGACCTCTTACAGAGAGCTTATACAGAGATCTTGCCAAGAGACCTCTTATAGAGATCTTCTACAGAGATCTTCCCAAGAGCAAGCAATGTCTCATCTCAAGTAAATTCTAGGCAAACAAGGGAACAAGTAAATTTCTGTCCACATCTACCAGTTCTTGAGCTGTGAAATTTTGTTCGGAAGCATCCATGGAGATAATTCTCAAACAACCTTACTTTTGGAGACTAATATACCTTCCAAAAAAAACATTATGTTTAGGAATTTACTTCTGGAAATTCATATGTGAGGTATCTGTGGGGATATCATCCAAACAACTTTACTTTTGAAGAAATTTACTTTTGAAGATTTGCATGAGCTATTTGTAGAGATACCTTCCAACTAACTTCTCACATCAAGGATTTTACTTTTGGAAGTTTACATAAGGTATCCATGGAGATACCTTTGNTCCAACTAACTTCTCACATCAAGGATTTTACTTTTGGAAGTTTACATAAGGTATCCATGGAGATACCTTTGAATCAACTTCTCATTTGAGGGAATTTACGTTTAGAAGTTTACACCAGGTATTTGTGGAGATACCTTACATGTGAAGGAATTTTCTTTGGCAGTTTTCATAAGGTATCCATGGAGATACTTTTGAACTCACTTCTCATTTGAATGAACTTACTTCTGGAAATGTACAGAAGGTATCTGTGGAGATACCTGACATGTGAAGGAATTCACTTTTGGAAGTATACATAAGGTATCCATGGAGATACTTTTGAACTAACTTCTCATTTGAAGGAACTTACTTTTGGAAGTGTACACAAGGTATCTGTGGAGATACCTGACATGTGAAGGAATTTACTTTTGGAAGTATACATAAGGTATCCATGGAGATACCTTTGAATCAACTTCTCATTTGAGGGAATTTACTTTTAGAAGTTTACACAAGGTATTTGTGGAGATACCTTACATNTACATAAGGTATCCATGGAGATACCTTTGAATCAACTTCTCATTTGAGGGAATTTACTTTTAGAAGTTTACACAAGGTATTTGTGGAGATACCTTACATGTGAAGGAATTTACTTTGGCAGTTTTCATAAGGTATCCATGGAGATACTCTTGAACTCACTTCTCATTTGAAGGAACTTACTTTTGGAAGTGTACAGAAGGTATCTGTGGAGATACCTGACATGTGAGGGAATTCACTTTTTGGAAGTATACATAAGGTATCCATGGAGATACTTTTGAACAACTTCTCATCTGAAGGAATATACTTTTGGAAGTTTACACAAGATCTGAAGGAATATACTTTTGGAAGTTTACACAAGGTATTCACAGAGATACTTTTGAAAAAACTTGGAATTTACTTTTGGCAGTTTACATGAGGTGTCCTTGAAGATACTTTTCAAGAAAACATCTTAGGAATGAATTTACTTTTGTGATTTTGCGTTGGGTATCGGAAGGCAGGTCTATTGAATAAACCTGGGTTCTCATCGCCATTTTTTGTGCCTCTCAAGGGTCTCAGAAGGCAGGTATATTAAACATACCTGGGTTCTCATCTCCATTTTTTGTGCCTCTAAAGGGCCCCAGAAGGTAGGTATGTTGAACATACCTGGGTTCTCATCTCCATTTTTTGTGCCTCTAAAGGGCCCCAGAAGGTAGGTATATTGAATATACAGTACCTGGGTTCTCATCTCCATTTTTTGTACCTCTCAAGGGTCTCAGAAGGCAGGTATATTGAACATACCTGGGTTCTCATCTCCATTTTTTGTGCCTCTAAAGGGCCCCAGAAGGTAGGTATATTGAATATACAGTACCTGGATTCTCATCTCCATTTTTGTACCTCTCAAGGGTCTCAGAAGGCAGGTATATTGAATATACCTGCCTTCTGAGACCCTTTAGAAGTCATTCCTAAGAGATGTTTTTGAAAAGTATCTTCATGGACACCTCATGTAAACTGCCAAAAGTAAATTCCAAGTTTTTTCAAAAGTATCTCTGTGAATACCTTGTGTAAACTTCCAAAAGTATATTCCTTCAGATNATGTAAGGTATCTCCACAAATACCTTGTGTAAACTTCTAAAAGTAAATTCCCTCAAATGAGAAGTTGATTCAAAGGTATCTCCATGGATACCTTATGTAAACTTCCAAAAGTAAAATCCTTGATGTGAGAAGTTAGTTGGANCAAAGGTATCTCCATGGATACCTTATGTAAACTTCCAAAAGTAAAATCCTTGATGTGAGAAGTTAGTTGGAAGGTATCTCTACAAATAGCTCATGCAAACCTTCAAAAGTAAATTTCTTCAAAAGTAAAGTTGTTTGGATGATATCCCCACAGATACCTCACATATAAATTTCCAGAAGTAAATTCCTAAACATAATGTTTTTTTGGAAGGTATATTAGTCTCCAAAAGTAAGGTTGTTTGAGAAGTATCTCCATGGATGCTTCCTAACAAAATTTCACAGCAAATTATTTCTCAACCCTTTTTCTAAATGATGATCTTACTGGTAGATGATGTTCTATTTGTTTTCAAGCTCATCACCAGCAGATGAAAGTTCTTTCCACATCACGCAAGAACTCAAGTAGTTTCTTTGACAAACCTATCAAAAATCTTTCAACATCACACAAGAACTCAAGTAAATTCGTTGGCAAACCTATCAAAAATCTTTCAACATCACACAAGCACTCAAGTAGATTCTTTGACAAACCCATTAAAAATCTTTCAACATCACAGGAACTCAAATAACTTCTTTGACAAAACCAAAATGAAAACCACATAAATGCTCCAATCAACCTCATTGACTTTAACATCAATTACATACAACAAAGTTTCAAATTCTATAAAATAATCTCAAAACCCAAAAACATGTACAAACATTAAAATTTTCGATTGAAAAGTATATCAAGAAAACACAAATTTCCAACATGAAAACAAGGGACAAGAATGTACTTACTAAGTAAATCTATTACTTTGTAAATATTGTTTGTACTTTGTATATAAATAAGTACTTTTTTACTTTGTAAGTATGGTTTTTACTTAGTAAGTAAATTCTACTTGCTAAGGAAAAAAAACATCTTAAGTATATAAATATTTACGCAAATATGTACTGTAAATCCAAAAAATTACGTAAATTTGGGGAACCTAAATTTGCTAATTTTGCAGACTAGACTTAGGGAAAGACATGTTGTGTATCAAGCGCTGTGAAAACCTTCAGCACACATCATGCCGCCGAAGTCGCATCATGGGTATTTTTTGCAACAATTCATTGCCGCAAACCGTAGGAAGTAGCTGGAATTCAAGAAACAGTGTCAGAATGTACGTTCTTGCTTCAAAACCTTGACAAGACACTGTGCGCAAGGAAGAAGCCAAAAACGAAGCCTAAAAGCGCACCAACCCAGAGCTGAAAACGAAGAGGAAGAAGAAGAAGAAGAAGCAGAAGAAGGAAGAAGAAGAAGAAGGAGAAGAAGAAGAAAAGAGGAAACAAAAAACAGATCCACTATGGAACTAGGTCAGCGATGGCAAAAAAACCACCGGCCGCAATGGCAACATCTGGTAAAATGGCCACATCCAGGATTTATATAGTACAAGTAATGTACCAGTAAAAACTGTGTTTTGCACGGTGGGCATCACTCGAGACGCGCCTTCAACACGAAGATGCGACTGAAATCAAGATCCCTGAGCCACCACCGAAACTGGGAGATCAATCGCGGGAGATAAATCCACCGCGGAAACTGGGAGACAAGACCTGAGACACAAATGATGGGAACCATCTGAAGGGAGACATCTGAAGGGATCATCCGATGTCTCTTTTCACAGTTGATTTCAGTTGAGACAACACCACCGAAACTTGAATCAACTGTGCTAGGAGACATCGGATGAACCCGACGCCACGACGGAAACTGACACGAAACTGAAAGTGTCGTCGGGGTCGGACAACTGCTGGCAAACAAACTAAGGCAGACATCTGGAGAGCCAGACACCCGCGCTGAAATGTAAAGTGTTTGGGGGAGAATGGTACGCTTGGAGTTATAGTTCATTCGTGGATGTTTGCGCTGCCTTCTTGTGGTTTGTGAAATCCACGTGCGACCTACTCACACCATCTCACACCCGCAAAAGGAATGAGTCACCAAATGAGGCTGACAGCTCACTGACTGACCATGGAGCGCCCGGGGAGGGACTCATACTGCAGGACATCAGGGCATTCTGATAAGACTGTGCCCTTCCAACATTCTGAGATCCAGCTCATTCAATCCAAGTCCCACCTCTCCAAATTCAAACCGATGTGGTATCATGTTTGGATAGTTTGTTTGATCTTTTGATTTTGGTATTTCGAATTATTCTTCGAACTGGGAAACCAAAGACCGAAGAAAACAAAACGTACATGTCAGAAACTGGAAGCCTTGGGCCTTGGGAAGGTTGGTGTTTCTTCCAAGTGGCTCTCTCCAGGGCCTCAAGCTGACCGCGAATGCCCTGCACGCACGCCTGACGCTGCACTGAGGTCGGGATCGGGATCTGGGTGAAGATCTTGCAGGTACACAGACCTCCAAACTCGAATTGTTACGAAATATGCGGTCTATGAAAATGGCCCCAAACCAGGGTGAACTCATCTGTCCTCCTTGTCTGATGAAAATTTGCAGGGAACACGAGAAGTCAAGGAGGCGATTTGATTTGGATACAGGCCAAAATTGGATCCTGGGCCGTTTAAGTTCAGTTGGGACTATATCTGTGCGGCTTTTGTCCGAAGCCCAAAGTAGTGGCCTCAGAGGCTAAGACTGAAAGTATTTTCAAAATTGGTCCATGGTGGTTTTAGCAAATGTTGTGGTTTTTGTTTTTTGTCATGTGCTGGCGTTTTTTTAAAAAATTGTTTGAGCTTTTGTTTTAGGTTTCTGCGTAAGAGTTCCCCACCTGCCAGGTGAGGGTTGTTAGATTTTATTAAGAGCTGTCCTTCTGAGTGTGGAGTGGGGGGTGTGGAGTGTGAAGTGTAGAGTGTAGAGTGTGGAATGGGAAGTGTGGAGTATGGAGTGTAAAGTGTAGAGTGTGGGGTGTGGAGCGTGGAGTGTGAAGTGTAGAGTGTGGGATGCGAAGTGTGGAGTGTGGAGTGTAAAGTGTAGAGTGTGGGGTGTGGATTGTGGAGTGTGAAGTGTCGAGTGTGGAGTGTAAAGTGTGGAGTCTAAAGTGTAGAGTGTGGGGTGTGAAGTGTGGAGTGTGGGGTGTGAAGTGTGGAGTGCGGAATGTGAAGTGCAGAGTGTGGAGTGTGAAGTGTAGAGTGTGAAGTGTGAAGTGTAGAGTGGCAAGTGTGAAGGGTTTGGGGTGTGGAGTGAGGAGTGTGAAGTGTAGAGTGTGGGATTGTGGGGTGTGGAGTGGGTTGACTGTGATGTGTGTAATCGAAAGTGTAGAACGGAGACTGGAAGGGGTCAAGTCTAAAGTGGTGAGATGCAACTGCAGCAAATACTGCGCCTGCCACGCAAAATCATGTTCCACACTCGACGGGTCTGCACCAAATGCTACGCCTGCCACGCAAAATGAAGCTTCGAGAATGTCCCACGCTTGCCACACGATTTGCACATTTTCACCACTTGACGCAACCCTAGCAATGCAATTCGCACAAAACACGCAACACGACACGTCTAAAGTACTGCGCCTGGCACGAAAAATGACGATGGAGGTGTCCAAAGTGCTGCGCCGGCCACGAAAAATGAAACACATCTTTTCAAAACGATGCGAAAGTATTGCGCCTGCCACACGAAACGACGTTCGTCACGTCATGGAACATGGTGGAATGTCACAAAGCGCCACACCTGCCACACAAAACAACGTTACAACCTGTTCGCAGACCTCCAAAAACGAGAGGTTTTGGAGCTTTCCCCAGTGGCACGGCGACTCCACAGGAAAGTCACAGACATGTTGGAAAGCTGAAAACGAGCATTTCGTACGAGGCTTCCGCCAATTTTCATCACATCTCAAATGATGGAATGTCACGAATGCCACGACTTCCACACAAAACGACTTTCCGACCTGTTTGCAAAGCTCCAAAACGAGCATTTCGTGCGAGACCTCCGTCAATTTTCATCACATCTCAGAAAATGCCACTCCTGCCACACGATTCGCAAAAAACACGCAACACGACACGTCTAAAGTGCTGCGCCTGGCACAAAAAATGACGATGGAGGTGTCCAAAGTATTGTGCCTGCCACGAAAAATGAAACACATCTTTTCAAAACGATGCGAAAGTATTGCGCCTGCCACACGAAACGACGTTCGTCACGTCATGGAACAGGGTGGAATGTCACAAAGTGCCACACCTGCCACGCGAAACGAAGTTTCGACAGGTCTGAAACTTCCAAAAATGAACACCTTTGTGGCTTCCTCCATAGACACGGCGTTCCCGTTAGTGGCGTTCCGGCCGCCACTACGACGGCAGCGAACGGCAAAGCCACATGAAACGAACACAGGCCAAACCCCCAGACCCCCAAGGTAAAACGAGAACCCTTTGCTACGCATTCGGGAAAACGTATGAACCTTAAACCGTATGAGAGCCTTAACCCGCCCAAACCTGTTTGAAAAGGTCTAAAACGCAGGCGGGAAGCCTCCGAACCTTTGAAAAAGGGCTTGCTGTTGTTGCCTTGTAGCCATACCAGCCTCCCAGTGAAGAGGTCCAAAATGGAGCCAAAAAAAAGGAACCAAAAGGAAAGTTCGCATTGGTGTTGGGGCACACTTTCCCATGTTTTAAAGCAACGCGTGTGATCCAAGGGCAGTGACCGTCAGGAAACACAACAAACAAGACAACTGATGACAAGTGTGTGTGTGTGTGTGTTCTTTGTCCTCGTTTTTCTCAGTCGCTGACTTGTCTATTTTTTCATGTTTTCTCATTTTGTCCTGCGTTGGCCCAACCCCAAAGTTACATGCGTTTCCATGTTTTTTTCTCATCTATTCTCCATTTGAACATGACACAATTCAATTTGGTCCAGCCCCAGACTTCTCTCTCACACTTTCTCAGGTTTTCTCGTGCTTGTCAAGTTTTGCACATTTTGGCAAAAAGGGACATCGACCTTGCCATTTGTTGTATGATGTTGCAAACACCATTTGTACCTGGTGGAGAAGAACATCCAGCAAGTGAAAAAAATGCCACCAAATGCAAACACCAATCATATACCTAATAAACAGAAAACCTCCAAATTTCCGAGTGAACCTTTCGGGATCGGTCAATTCTTGAGTCGGGAGTGCACGTTTGCGGCGTGCAAAGCCATTCACTTTCTGCTAAGATCCAAAAATGGAACACTGGATATTCAAGGCTTATGGGCCCCAAAAAAAAAATTTATGCTGCATCTTTTGGATGGAAATTGTCATTTTTTGGTGTTTGAAATTGTTAATTTTCCAAAGGGCCTAGAAAAAATGAGGACCTTCACCCCAAAAAAAAGTGTTTGCCTTGTATTGCTGGATGAAAATGCGTTTTCTGAAGTGCGTAAAGCTATGCAGCTATTCCACGCCCCTCCGACTCAAGACATCTTAGGTTCTAGTGAATATTGGAACCGAACGCACCTCCGTAGAATTGGTTTGTGTTAAAGTTTTTGGATGGGAAATCTATGGAAATCTCAGTTTCTGGTGCGCAAAGCTTTTCATGTTACGCCAGGACCCAAAAATGGTTGGGTCCTAGATGGCCCTAGTCCTAGCGGATACATTGGGGCCTTATGGCCCCCCAAACAAATTCTTTGCCGGCAACACATCGCTGGCATTGGCAGTCCAAAAGAATACAAACTGCATGGAGAGGGAAAAAATGCCAAAAGCAGGCACTCACGTATGGTGCCTTAAGCACCACGGCGCCCAACTTGGCAACAGCCCGCTCAAAGCTCAAACGACAGAGTCGGACAAAACCAATGCAGCAGGAGGCGGAAATGGACAAAAAACGGAAAGCAACTGCACCAACCGCCGGTCCGAAACTCAAGTGTGTAAAAAGTACAGACGTGATCACGACTCCTTGGGAAGATCGAGAGGAAAACCGTCCAAAAGCAACAGAAAAATCAAACCACCTATGACCTATGCCTCAGTCAACCCCCTTGCGCTGCTGGACATTGATGTTGTTCTTTTGCTGTGCAAAGCTATTAATTTCCCACTCGGACCCGAGAAATCTTGGCTCCTGTTGCATATTGGGACCTTGTGGACCTTCAATTCTTGCATGGAATTCTTGCATAATGGTGTCTGTGGGGCATTCTTGCATGGAATTTTTGCTGTGTAAAACTGGTTTTTTCCGGGTGGCACGATATCTCGCAGAAGATATATTGCATGTCATAATCAAGAAGAAAGAATATAGTTTGTTGTTTTTGAAATTCCCAGGGGTCTGTATCTGTCTGCATGAGGGCGTGAGTCTCTTTTGTCTCCACGATAGGGCCAACATCGCACACCTACAGACAATGCCGGCTTGTTGCCTTTGCAGCCACTGTTTTGACTGTCATTTAAAATCAGATAAACCACAACAAGTAGTCTCAGGATAGTGTGCTCCAATGACTCCAACGACATGTTTTTCTAATTCTTCGTTCATCTTCAAAAAGCTCGCAGTGATCTTGGACTTCTACACTATCTGAGACCGTCAAGCCCACGGCAAAATAGGTTGTCGCAAGAGCCGGTGTTTCCATTGAACTGTGGCAGAATATAGCCAATAGAAGACGGATCCCTGAAAGATCGATAGACGTTATGAAACTTGTGGGGAATCACGAGCAGATTTTAAACCCACAAGTGAAATATGTGAAATCAAATTTCTCGCCAGGGAGACACACTACAAAGCCAAGCCTCCAAAGAAAAACAAGTCAAAGCTTCAGGCACTTCATGGCAAGGATTCCAGTTCAGTACTACATGTACTACGCTCATGGTGATTTCAAAAATTCAACACTTTTGGAATGTTGGTGACGAGATGTGACTAGGACATTTATGTAATTTGGGTGTTCCCCACGGGGGAAGCTCGCGATCAAATGAAATGGTGTCGAAAGCGAACTGGCAATTGCTGCAACATACCTCTACCTGATTGTCACAAAGCAAAACAGGTCCTTTCCACAGCAAGTCACAAGAATTTCCAAAGCAAATCTATATATTCTAAGCCTCTTCCTCCTGAAGAATTATGGAGCATCGCCGGCGCAAATGGTCCAAATCTGCGATGGTGAAATTCATGATATGGTTGGGACTCCAGGAGCTGGGTGGCGGCAGGCCTGCAAGCTATCGTTCGAAGGCGGGCTAGTTTGTCCAAACGAAACAAAACCCAACGCGGGCGTGTATGACAAGACCATACAGGATGTATGACGACTCAATGTGTTTGATTGATGATGGACAGAAAAATGTACAGTAGTTCCAAAGCTCAAGCCACCTGTCTCACAAGCAAAATACCTGTAGTCTATAGTGCCTCGGACTAACTGTCCTGCTTCTGGAGCAAACGGGGGCAAAACGTCTTCCACAAGAACGAGGGTCCAGTCCTTATGGAAATGTCTCTATCAACAGGTGTCTGAATAGCCTGTATGAGTCGGCCAATGTCCGGTTTGGCATCAACGATTTGAAGCGATTCTTGCAAGTTGAGAATTCTGGACCCAGGAATCGGAAATTAGATGGTGAGACCTGCTCAAGACGGTTTCGCACAAGTAGATCTGTTTGAGTCTATTTGGTATCTGCATGTCTACCCTCTTAGACACTGATGCAGTCTTCAACCCCCAGCCTTTCATCTTGAAAAGGCCAAAGATCTCGTCATGGAGAAAGCGCAGCCTCTGCAAGGTTGGCACAAGTCCGTAAAACAACATCCTGTTGTTTGACAGGCTTGCTGGTGTCCAAAAGACCGGGTGCCTCTGGTAGTAGCTGAAGGGCAGCACGGGAATGTGCAAATCGAGACGGCCAGATCGACAAAGTGCATCATCGAGTTGATGAAGGAAATTTGTGCAGGCAAGGACGACGACGCCGTCTCGGCCAACGATGCCAAGCAGCACAGACAGGACATCGCCCTTGTTGGATTCTTTGCCTTCCTGCTGCAGGGAAAATCTCGACCAAACATGACCAAACAAAACAATATATTTGGTCCCATGGCTCTCAGTGTCAGATTCACTGCCCGGCCCTATTCACCTTGGACGTTACAGGCAGGGTTTCTCTGAGCGCATTAGTTGATTTCTGACGCAGGCTGCACCCACCGCGACGGTTTAGGATTCACATGGGCTGGGTCCTTAGCAATCCTCACCAATCTGAGCGAACACAGCATGCAGCCTTTGTCATAATTCCCATACCCGCAGGGTGAAAATTCATGAAAAAAACAATCTTGTTGTTTCCATGGTCCCTTTCGAATTTTGCCAACTTCCAACTTCCAGCTCAAAAAAGAGTTTCACAATCCGAAGATGGGGCAGAAAAAAGATTCAACAGCGCCGCACAGAGATGTTCAAGCCATGTTTTTGCTGTATTTTGCACTTTGAAGGAGTCGGAGCATACTTCAAGGTATATGTGGGAGACCTTGGGTCGCCCGTAATCTTTGAAACCCTCAGGATAGACAGACCGAAGCACAGCATCATCCATGGATCACAAAAATTGGACCTGATCTTCGACTCCATTTTTGGGAGATTGTGCTGTCACCAGTTCACCGTTTAGAGAAAAATGACATCCAGATTTTTTAATACAAGTGAATCATCATGCAGAGAACATCAAAGTCTTTCCAAACTGCCAGAATGGGCCCCTACATTCATGAGCACAATTAGTTGTTGCATCAACGCGTGTGGCCTGACGAAAGCCAGACTAGGAGCGGCAAAAAAAAAGCACGGGACGCAAGGACGCATTTGAAAAACAACGGCACCAAAACGGACTCAACTCTGGTTTCATCTCCGTTTTCTTTTCGAGAACAACTTGAACACACCATGAACTGTAGCATAGTGGCAACATGTTAGCGCTATCCGAGTTATGAAACTGTCGTAGCTCAGGAGCGGTGTTTTTTGTTCTTACTGTCCATGTTATTTTTCTTGCTTATCATTGTAACTATTCAACTATTCAATATAATTACAATATATTGGGGTTCCACATAATCTCATTCTTGGGTGCTCTGAGTCCTGCAGCGTTCGCTTCTTTGCGTGTGTTTCAATCTCGTCAAAAAAGAAGACGTGAAGCAAATGAGGCCGATCACCGGCAGAATTTGCCAACTGCATCAGCTTCTGCTCAGTCTCACCAACATATCGAGAATTAATATTGGCCGTGACTCCCCAAAAGAGTTCATACAACCCCGCTTCTCTGAAAGGTTGGAGCAAACGAGTCTTCCCTGTGCCAGGAGGTCCATGAAGCAGAGCGCCTTCATAAACGCATGGTCCAAACAGCTGCAAAGATCATGAACAAAGGGTTGACAGAAATTATTTCTATGAAGAATCTCAAGACAAGTTGAAACTACCCCGACGAGGCGCCTCGAAGACCTTCACCTGGCCGTGAAAAAGGCATGAAGAGGTTGTTCATCAAGCGGCCTTTGCAAACAAGTCAGGTGGACTTGCACGTGCATCAATAGAACGCGAATTTCATGAATGCAAAGAATGCATTGGCAAAAAATCTGTCCCAGGCAAGTAGCAAGTGATGGCATTGTTCTCAAGGACTTGCAAACGAGTCTTCAGTCTCTTCAACTGCAACTCATTCAAGAATCCGGTTGGTTTCGAATGTTGCAAGATCCAAGCCCATGCGTGCCAAAACTCCTGCAAACCAGAGGTGACAATTTTTTTCACAGCCTCATCATCGAACAGGCCCTCCTTCACCTTGTGTGGATAATGTTGCACCACGCACGGCACGCAACAAACTGTCTCTGAATCCAGGCAGGATGCCGGAAATATCTGGCACCACGAACAGTCAGAACTGCCATCGGTCACTATCACACAGCCTTTCTCTGCCTTCTCTGGGCTGTCCTCACACAGAAGTGTTTGCAAATACGAGCGCAAGCGGAATGGGACCATCTCCATCAGCCTGGCCAGTGAGAAACCCAACTCTTGAAGAGGGGCAAAGCGTAGGAATGCAGGAGTGCTGTACTTGAAGGCCTTGCCAAACTCGAGCTTCACCGAGTGTTCAAGCGGCTTGTTTTTGTTGGATTGAATTGCAATGACCAAGAGTCTCCGCTCATCCCGGCGGTACGTCTGATTCTTTTCCCCAGTGCCAAGCTCTCCAAGACCTTTGATAGAATATGGGCTCCTGTCGGAGGAAGCTTCAAACACTCCTGGGTTCGGGTTCAGCTTTGCTTCAAAACCTCCTACTTTGATGTGCTTTTGGTCAGGACGTGATTCGCCTGATTGCTTTTGAAATGCCACTGTGCCATACCTGTGAAAGACAGTTACCTTCTCTGAGTCCACATGGAACTTGTGATCATTGAATTTGTTCGGGGTGAACCCAAGGCGCATTTTGAAAGCTGGAGCTGTGTAATGCTCAAAATGTGCTGGCACAGACCGACCAGCTCGCACGGCATCTGAGCGGATGCTATTGAGGGCACAAGCCACCAATTCCGGCAACTTCCCACATTCACTGTGAATGTAATCGATACCACCCTGGAAGACCTCAACCTCGACTATATCCTTCTTTACTGGGCGCAGGCCGACGCACAGACTCTTCACTTCCTTTGGCCCCCTTAGCACCACAAAGGTTGACAACTTGGAGTCCGAAGAAACCTCCACCCATTCAAGTGCTTTGTTGTCCCAAATCAGAAGATCCTCGAGCACGAGGGTCTTGTCTTCGTAGGCAACTTGTACGAACTTGACAAGTAAGTCTTGAGGGCCACGAATATCATAGCCTTCCGATGCCTTGGTGGCCTTGGCCTTGAGAAGTTTCTTCGGATCTGCTGGGCCTTCTTCTGCATCGAAAAAGCAGACTTGATCCAATTGTATTGCCATGTCTTGTGGATATCACAGGCAACAAATATCATTGCAGCATCACTTTTCAAATCATTTGAGCATAAGATCAATCGGGCATCGACAGCAAACCAAGCAAGGTTTCTTTGCAAGCAAAACAGGTGACTGAAGTGCATCGCGGCGTTTGAACAAACAGTTTCCCAACTTAAACCATACAAATCATTCCAAATCAAAAAGTAACAACGTTTTTTGGGCGCTGTCGTGCAGGAACATGTACAGGTCAAAATCTCTGGCTCCATGTCCTACACTAGATGGGCAAATTAATCAAACCCCCAACTGCATGACCTCTAAGTTCCCCCCGACCCCCTGAATTTCAACGTGTTGTTTCTCTGGTGAAGCGCTGTTCTGGCAGAGCAAACGGACTTTTCACGCGCAAGTGGCAACTGCCTTCATAGTTTCCATTGACCGGCGGGTCATTCAATTGCAAAACGCTCAAGGGATCCGCTGTTGATTCCGTTTGAGAATGGAAATGCGTTGGTTGGTGAATGGCTCATGTGCAGACGAGGTCCGCCAACCAACGTTACATATGGGTGCTTCAGCCATTCTTGAAATGCAGCGCGAAGGTCTTTGTCCTCTTTCGTGGGACAATCAGCCCAAATGACTGTTGTCGGCACCCATCTGATTGCTATCATGGTACGCTTCTCTGTGGTGGAAAGGTTTTCAGAAATTACAGCATCATACAGTGATTTGCAATCTGTACATTGAATTTGACGCAAGGCTCCCTCAGGGTGAGGTTTCCCAGATTCGGAGGTGCCATAGAGCAATGCAGTGATGAAGTAATGATTGTAGGTCGCCCTGTCCACAGTTTCATCCATCGCGTTCGCTTCACTCGCAAGTGTGGAACGTTGTGTCACTCTCGGAGATCTCGCGCTCTTCCTGGGCTGGCAGTGGTGACGCGCTTGGTCGGCGCTGGGTCCGGTGTGGCGCCGCGCTTCTGTTGCGTGGCAGGCGTGGCACTTGGCGACATCTGCCTTCGTTTTGCGTGGCAGGCGTGGCGGTGACATGGACCTTCACTTTGTGTGGCAGGCGTGACACTTACGGCACTGGGCTGGCTCTGGTGACGCGCTTGGTCGGCGCTGGGTCCGGTGTGGCGCCGCGCCTCTTTTGCGTGGCAGGGGTGGCACTTGGCGACATCTGCCTTCGTTTTGTGTGGCAGGCGTGGCACTCGGTGACATCTCCCTTCACTTTGTGTGGCAGGCGTGGCACTTACGGCACTGGGCTGGCTCTGGTGACGCGCTTGGTCGGCGCTGGGTTCGGTGTGGCGCCGCGCCTCTTGTGCGTGGCAGGCATGGCACTTGGCGACAGCTGCCTTCGTTTTGTATGGCAGGCGTGGCACTCGGTGACATCTGCCTTCACTTTGTGTGCAGGCGTGACACTTACGGCACTGGGCTGGCTCTGGTGACGCGCTTGGTCGGCGCTGGGTCCGGTGTGGCGCCGCGCCTCTTGTGCAAGGCAGGCGTGGCACTTGGCGACATCTGCCTTCGTTTTGTGTGGCAGGCGTGGCACTCGGTGACATCTGCCTTCACTTTGTGTGGCAGGCGTGGCACTTA